>JASCZW010003205.1:0-144671 GCA_034211315.2 Aedes japonicus | reverse complement strand
TATACCGATAAATACCGATATTTTTTAACAAGCAATACCGATATTGTATAAATTCACCTGGCTGACGCATGCTCTTATGGGCAATATAGACACTCAAGTAATAGACCGGACAACGTGCACGGTAATCTTAATTTACGCTCTTAAGACTATAAAGTATGCCTTTTCGAGGGAAACTGGGACTACGCCAAAAAGGAGTATATTACTTTTACTCCCTTTTGCGTAAACTGAATGTACGTCATAATGTGCATACTTTTTACTCCTTTTGAAAAGTGTAAAATGCATACTTTTTACTCCTTTTGAAAAGTAAGTATGCATACTTTTTACTCCTTTTGAGAACATAAAAGATGTATACTTTTTACGCATTTCGAAAAATTAATATCGCTCGTGTATGGCTGAAAACGACTCTATTCCGAAATTCAAATTCAAAAGTGAAAAAGACATGAATACATTACACAGTCATGTTTATTCATTGACAAAAAAAATTTCATATGCCTATGTAGGTTTTGCGTTTAAAAAATATCACGCATTTTGTTACAAACGCTCTGGAACAATTCATGTTAATGTTAGAACAGCGGCTGGATAGTCAAGAAAAAAATAATTTGATTGTTTTGCTCAGGAAGCACCAGCACATTGGCTCCAAGCTCGGTTCCAAGCCTAATGATTCGTCCCTAATTCCTGCATCCGGGCATGGAAGACCTGTTTTGTTGCATATAGTGTTAAACATTTGTAATACCTCACAAAAGCAGATATTTAACTTACCTGTCAATTTCGTGAATGCGACTATATCCAATGGATAATTTTTCCATTTTGCATACTGCAAAACAATTTCCGAACTTATACCCGGTGCTTACAAAAATAAATGCTTTTTTGAAAATGGCGTCAACGGGCAGAGTTAATTTTCTTTTCTCAGCGGTGCCTACTTTTTACACATGTTTTGCCGCCGTTGACATACTTGAAAAGGCGTAAAAAGTACTCTTCATTAATGTATAAAAACTAGTCACTTTTTGACGTATCAACTATAATCTTGAAAATGTGCAAAATATAGTCATAAAAGGAGTTTTCCAGATTTACCGTGTGCCGCCATGTTGTATCCAAAACGAACATTTCCTCGCTTTTCCCATACGATTTGACAGTTGTTTTGGATACATCAACTGTGCCAGACTCACGTTGTCCGGTCTATTACTTGAGTGTCTATAATGGGCAAGTCTCTACTATTCTCTCTGGGCAACACTACTGGCGAATTCAAGTTCACCCCTTTTAGACTTATCTTGATTGTTTGGTTTTGACAGCGACTGTATACGATTTTTGAAGATCCTTCTTTCCGTATCTGTACTTCGTGGAAGTCGGACGCATAAACGCAGACAAGATGGTGAGTTCTGGTTGGCACTTTTTCTTACATCTAAATTGCTTTTTAAGGAAGTTGGCACCTCATTCAAATTTTTTCGCTGTTTTAAATTACTCAGTTGCTACACATATCTTTTCTTAGTCAATTAATCGTAGTGTGCAGAGAATTAGTTATTGCTAACTATTTTCCGACATGTGCTTCACCTTCGGAGCACGTTTATTTTTATCATTCCGCTGATCCCTTAATAAGTTGTTTAGTTAACATTCACAACTTCATTGAATATTAAAAAAAGTACATTATTCTTGGTTACTGTCACTTTTAAGAAGTTCAACGTAAAATTAGCGAAAAGCATGTTTTATCGAGGAATTCTGGTTTAGATAAAGTGAGGTTATGCATCGTAGTTTTTTTTTTTTATTTAGAGTTGTCAGAGAAATGTTATTGACTATTGAAATAAAGATAAACAACATTTGTTCAAGTTAAGAATTTTATCTCTTCACAAACCTCTACTATGATTAACCTCGCTTTAGTTTAGATTAGTTTTAATATATCAACCTAACCTTAATTTTCCCCTCTTCGTTTATTTCTTTAGTCGCATCGTAAATTCTCCGCCCCTCGACATGGGTCCATGGCCTTCTATCCAAAGAAGCGTGCCTCCCGTCATCAGGGTAGAATAAAGGCTTTCCCAAAAGATGATGCTTCCAAGCCAGTTCATTTGACCGCCTTCTTAGCTTACAAGGCCGGTATGACGCACATAGTGCGTGAAGCAGACCGTCCGGGTTCCAGTGAGTATAACATTACACGTTTTTTTAACGTCCCGAATTGCATTTCTATGATGATCAATTTTATGTTTACGGTTATTTCTGAAAAACCATGAATTACAAACCAGTTTAGAACTAGGGCTGTCTGAAACAATATTTCAATCATGCACAATACCTTCTCTTCCAAACACATCTTCATAATTCAATATGGTTTATCTTTGTAGAAATCAACAAAAAGGAGGTCGTTGAAGCCGTTACTATCTTGGAAACCCCACCAATTGTGGTTGTTGGAGCTGTTGGCTACATCGAAACTCCTTCTGGACCACGTGCTCTGTGCAACGTCTGGGCACAGCATCTGTCCGAAGAATGCCGTCGTCGTTTCTACAAGAACTGGTATGAATTTAATTTTGTAATAACGTTTTTTTTTTGGACGTATTGTATGATGAAACTTACTTGTTCCAACAAGGCGTCTGAACATTTATGTTGAAACATCTTACTGCTGCTTTCCTTCTGATATCAATACGTTCAATTAAATAGTAGTTTCACATTCGTCACATGATTTCTAATGTTCCGACATCAGCTCTTGGATCGTAAAGAGAGGGCTCAAATTTGTCATGTGAGCCAATTTCCTTTTACCAATGGTGGGAAATTTCGGTGAACATGACTTGAGAAATGGTTCTCCGCTCAGTCTGATGAGGACCTTTCTCTGTTCTTGTTTTTTTTTTCGTATTGCAACCTTTCCGTTCTTCGATCTAAAGGCATGCCAGCAAAAAGAAGGCTTTCACCAAGGCCTCCAAGAAGTGGACGGACGATCTGGGCAAGAAGTCCATCGATGAAAACTTCAAGAAAATGATCCGTTACTGCAAGTCTATTCGCGTCATTGCCCACTCTCAGGTGAGTTCATAACAACATGAATAATGCTTGATTCTAATTGAACACGACATAACCTGGACGGATCTGTTGTCTTCGGACGACGGAACTTGTCTAAAATATGGGGGTCGGCTCTGCTTTAACCATGCATGGTTGTTCCTCAATGTCGTAGATAAAATCGCCCTTCGGGAGGCGTCGGACGGTATATTCCTGATCTTTCGCGTAGCCCCTGGGCTATGACCGCGTAGATAAACCATACCAGCCACAGTTCAATATGCCTAAAATAATTTGCATTTCTCGAAAAAAAAGATTTTAATATGTATTTTTATTTTCATAATTGTAGATTCGTCTGATTAAGCAAGGCCAGAAGAAGGCTCATATCATTGAGATCCAACTGAATGGAGGATCTATCGAAGATAAGGTCAACTGGGTCAAGGAACATCTGGAGAAGCCAATCCCAGTGGCCCAGGTCTTTGCCCAAGACGAAATGATCGATTGTGTCGCAGTCACCAAGGGTAAGGGTTTCAAGGGTGTCACCAGCCGTTGGCATACTAAGAAACTGCCCCGTAAGACGCACAAAGGTCTCCGCAAGGTTGCTTGTATCGGTGCTTGGCATCCATCCCGTGTAGCCTTCACAGTTGCTCGTGCTGGTCAAAAGGGTTATCATCACCGTACCGAAATCAACAAGAAGATCTACCGTATTGGAGCCGGAATCCACACCAAGGATGGCAAGGTATGATCAATTTTATATCGTATTACTAAGGCCCTTATTTGAATGATGATACCCTATGTAGCCGACATCAATCTATTTTACTACATTTCGATGAAACGCCATGTATACATAATGATAGGACTGATACGTTAGATTGTTGAAACATTATGCTTTCAATGGTGAAGAAAAATTACTAATTTTTTTTCTTTTTTTCTTTCATCAGGTCGTGAAAAACAGTGCTGCTACTGAGTACGATCTGACGGACAAGACCATTACCCCAATGGGTGGTTTCCCATTCTATGGTGAGATCAACAACGATTTCCTCATGATTAAGGGTTGCTGCATTGGAGCTAAGCGCCGTATCATCACCCTCCGTAAATCGTTGTTGGTGCACACTAAGCGCGCCTCTCTGGAACAGATCAACCTCAAATTCATCGACACATCGTCGAAGATGGGTCATGGTCGCTTCCAGACACCAGCTGACAAGCGCGCCTACTACGGTGTGCTCAAGAAGGATCGTATCCGTGAAGAAAAGGCTCAAGCTGCCGCTGCTGCTGCTGCTGCCAAATCGTCAGCATAATTTCGTTAATCGTAAGATGTACGGTACTGAAATAATAAAACCTTATTATATCTAGCATAGCTTGAAGTTACTTATCCGAAATATTTGCCTTGCTCTTTGGATTTACCATGGATTCATTTCAAATATAACCGCATTGGTACTGCTACGCGGTAGCTAAACCTGCGTGACATTTTGAAATGATTTGCTTGATATGCAATAGTGCTATCCACAAAAAAAATTGCATGGTTCGAACGTGTTAACTAGAAGAAAGAAGCATTCTAGATCAAGAAATGATTCAAAAAATATAAATACAACTAAAACGAGGCGTTAAATAGAAGCGATAGATATGGGGAGAATAGCCATCGGAGTAGTAAAAGATTTCTTCTGGAAATTGTACAGTGCTTTTGCGTTGTGTACATTCCACGTATAGACAAGTTTCGGCCAGGGGGTACGTCAATATAAGAAGGATGAAATCCTTATTCGCATATGGTCTAATCTCAACTGTTGCTGAGTTGTTGAACCGTTTGTTTTGAGTTTTGTTTAATCTAAACTGGCTGCGCCTTAAAGGGTGTACTAGTTAGCGGATAGCGAAGAAAATTTACTAATGAACGGCTTTTTCAGTTCACCGAAGCCTTGGAAGCTAGTGAAGGCTGGTTTACAGTTCGGGAAACGCGTCACGGGATTTGGGTGCCTGTGTATTTTAAATGGAGCCCGGGATTTGAATTCCCGTGGCGGGAATTAAGTCTACACAAAAATTATAGTTTTCCTGAAGTGTAAACCCATTCGCGGGATTTACTCCGGGAAATAAAATTCTTCTCTACACACTTCTTCTTTGGCGGGAACAAATCATTCCGATTTGTTTCCGGGCGGATTTTGAGAGTTTGAAACTGAACATGGGAAAAATGTTAAAATGTCAGAAAGAGAGCCGAATCCGGAAAGATTTTATTTTTCGATTTTGATTTGCTCGAAGACTTTGATAGGTTTGTCAGTTAGGGTAAAATTGATGAACAGCCCACCCAGGATAAAATATTGGACGAAGAAAATATAGAGTTCGTTAAAAACGGAACAAGGAGATTGACATTAAAGTTGCTCTTGGCCAAGAAATTTTAAAACATCCTTGTTTGTAATTTGGTACAACAAAACAGTTAAGATGCTATTTGCTAACAAATAAGTTGTACTATTATATCGTCCCTGAATAAATCCACCAGTGTCCAGGAGTGCCGGAAGTACTGGGTTGCTTTAAGGGAATCGACAACATCGTTAAAATAAATTTCGTAAATTTCTATCATTTATTTTGATAAAATTTTTCATTTTTCAATGCTTCCTGCAGGGAAAAACTTACACGAACGTAAACAATACGCAAAATCTGAGACGCAAACTTTGCTTGTCACTTAGTGTGGAGAAATGTGGAGAAACGTCATCTGGAAAATTTCCCGTGCCAAATCCCGTGATGCTTTTTCCGAACTGTAAACCAGCCTTGAGATAGATCCTACTGTTGTCCAATTTTTGTCCGAAAGGAAACATGTTCTGTGAAGGATGTGATACTTCTTCCAGGACATCAGATTGTCATATGGCCGCCGATGTGAACACACTACCAGAAAGTAGAATTTCATCAGCGAACAGAGTGACTCAGAGGCCAGCCATGCTGAATGTGAAATTGTGTGATATTAAATCCAGAATGCTAAAACGAACCGTTCATCCTTAATATAGGAAGGGACAAGGATATCTATTAGCGTGAAGATTCATGGCTGGCCCACAATTGATACGTTGCGGATGCGTTTGCGTGAATTTGTCAGTTTTCTGCCAACGGAACACAAACGTATCTATTATGGGTGACCCTTTAAATTGCAAAATTGCGTTAAAACAATTTCTGATTGCGTTACCATGCTGTTTTGGAAGCGCTCCAAAAAATTTCTGAACTGGTTCCAAACGTTCAAGCTAGATAATAGTAACAAACATTGACAACGAAAATCAAAAATATCTTATTTCTCTTCTCCCTTCCTATGTTATTAATCCTTCGGCTGTGAACTTCAAGGATCTGACCGAGTGAGGAAGATACCCGCTCAGCGCGGCTATTAATCACTACAATTAGAACTGCATCGAAGCCTTATTAAATGACCCTAAAAAATGAAACGGCGAATCTATGTCACTAAAACTTTTGAACACCGGTGCTTGTCGAAGTCGAGTTATTAGTACGAGACACTGAAGAAGTCTGCACATTGTAGACAAAATACGCGTATCTGTCAAGATAAGCAAAGGTAGTTGGAGTTAAATGGAAAATACTATTTTTTCTTCTAATTTCTAGTTACAAGTATTCCACTAAACAGCTCAAACCCTCTAGGATTTACCTCGGTTATACAACGATGGTCGGCTTTCCGGAAATCGTACGACACAGGCGCTGGAAAGTCAGCATAGTCTTTGTCCAGACTTTCAGGAATGGAAACGTCTAGAGGTGGATGATGTGGGACATGCTTAACCAAAGGGGCGGGGGCCGTAGAGATGAACGGAGCGGTGTCTCGAGTACTTACAAAGTAGAGGTCCAAGCTGCGGTGATTTTCGTTCACTATGTGGTTAATTTGGGATAGTGTTGCCACACTATAGCAATCGAGAAGATGTAAAGCTTCTGAATGAAGCAAGGATTTTTGACAGTCAGGATGGAGAAAGCCACTGCGAGACTATTTCCACGAAATACTAGTCAAATTGAAGTCACATAACACCATAAACTCATACGTCGAAGCCGAGTTTTCAACTATAGAGAAAATGAATTCGGTATCACGTGTCCGAACAGGTGGAATATACACAGAAACAGTGTTCTATCCAATAGTCTAACAGTGAGCTAGATCTGCTCCAAACACTCCCATTCGCTATTTTCGATAGGTTTCGCCTTCAATCAGCAACGTACCGCTATTAGAACACCACCTCCAGTAGATTTCCTGTTGTTGTTGGGATGTCTATCGCATCGGAAAACCTCATAATCGGGTCCAAATATTATGGTTTCAGTTGAAGACCGAATTTATCGACTAGCGACAATCGATTTTACTCTCGTTCTGTACGTTATACCTAACGTCGGAAGTAGTGCGCTGTATGGTGCATCTGATGCGCTATACAGCGCGCTACTTCCGTCATTAGGTACGACGTATGCATTAACCGTAAAATCGATTGTCGCTAGTCGATTAATTCGATTTTCAGCTAAAACGATAATACTTGGTTTGGAAGTGTGCGACCATCGAGCCAAGTCTCGATCAGGACTATAACATCATAGCAGCGAGCAGCGGTAGTCGATGGGGTACCGAGTACAGACAAGCTATCGGGAGCCCCAAGGCGGATCTGTAGATCAGCAATGGATGAGGAGATGGCGGCAGACGCTGTCAATCGTACCTTGACTTTAACAAGTTTGCCCGCGAACCGGAAAGTCGTGGGATGCGAATGCATTTCCATACGAATTTTGGCCGACGACAACAACATCGTTCCCTACAAAACCCGTTTGATAAGGTGTTCGCGCCAGTAGTCCGTCAAGAACACTGCTGGCTAGCGCGAAATGCTGGTAAAACACGCCGATGAAAATAAAAAAGGTTAACTGCATGGTGATATGCAGGAGACAGTTTACATGACGCTACCGATTGGCAATGAAACAGAAGATACTGGTGCTGTGTGCTTGAAGAAGGGCCTATATGGACTTAGGCAAACCGGACGTGTCTAGAACAAGAAGATTGAAGATATTCTGAAGCAGATGGGTTTCCGGCAGTTCCTCCTTGACCCGTGTCTATACGTTCGAAATGGCAGTCAAGGTAACACGACCACGTAAGGGGCTATTCATAAATCACGTAGACTTTTCTGGGGGGAGGAGGGGGTTTGAACAAAGTCTACGCTCCATACAAAAATTCAAAAAACTATATGGAGAAAAGTTTAGGAAGGAGGATGGGGGAGGTGGAGGAGGGAGGGAGTAGGGGGTCTGAGATTTTTAATGAGTCTACGTGGTTTATGAACAGGCTCTAACTTACATGGACGAAATCGTTAATGCGTGAAACAGCGTGAATGAGGGACTTGAACATGTATTTCACCGTTAGTTCCTTGGGCAACATCAGGCTTTTTCTCGGCATCCAACTGAAGCGTGATGGTAAGTTATTCTCACTTGACTAGAAAGCTTACATTCAGCAGCTGTTACTGAGATTTGGAATGGACCAGGTAATGTCATCGAAGAACGCCTTGGTTCCCGGTCATCTAAAACAGAAGGAGGATAAAACTGTTAGTCAACAACCACCAATACGTCAGTTTAATTCGAAGTCTATTGTATGTGGCAGTTAATACTTGACCAGACATTGCCGCAGCTGTATCGAGTTTGGGACGTTCGGTTAGTGCACCAACTCAAGCTGACTGGACAGAAACCAAGCGTGTCTTACGCTACCTGAAGTCTACAGTGGACCATAAACTTACGCTGATAGCCGAAGAGTTCGGTTTAGAAGTTTGCGTGCACGCAGACTGGGCCAGTGATTCATGATCGCGTGAGCAAACCAGCGTTGTGCTTAGAAGCACGGAAGCAGAATTTGTGGTGCTCGCTGAGTGTTGCTAAAAACTTACGTGGATTGTCCGAATGCTGGAGGAGTTCTCCATTGATGTCCCAACCCCAGTTCTGGTTCATCAGGATAACCAATCATGCATCAGTTAGACCGTCGACGACGGTCAATTACCGTTCGAAGCATGTGGATACAAATCATCATTTTGTTCGCCTGGCATATGTAGAAAATCACATCGAGGTTTGCTACTGTCCAACCAATGGCAGCGTATACGCTTACCAAGCCTCTGGCATCTTAAAAGCAATCACAATTTCGTGAAACCAGAGATCGAAATTCTCACTCAGCTGGGTGAAAACCATGCTCTCTCTCAAGCAAGATGTCGATGAATAGCGAACCGTTTACATTTTCATCTCTCCTTTTTCGCCGATAACTCATTATTCTCTCTCTTGCATATGCGAAAATATCTCTCACCAAAATTCAACGAATATGTTTTCTCATGTCACATTTTTCTCTGAAAACATGCTACCTAGATCGTATACGAGCAAAAACTGAAAACAAGGCCAAGTCGGTGCACACTGGTACCGCCATGGACTATCATTATAGAATTGTAATGTCAGAATTAAACAAGCATGAAGACGAGTGCATTTTCAGGTGTCAAAAAGTAAGGGAAAAATAATTATCGGCATCTAGGATTCACTGAAAAGAAAAACGATTTATCAGCTACTCATGCTCTCCGAAAGTTATAAATCACCGTTGCTATTCTCGCGAAAACTGCTGTGAGCGTATAATAGTCTCTCGCTTCTTACATTCTCATCTGTTTCTCCAAGCGGGTGAAAAAGGACATTTCTCTTCTCAAGTAGGCGAAAATTTCGGCCTCTGCGTGGAACAGTAGGTGTTCAGAAATCGAGGGTTACCGTTGAAGAGTAGGCGCTGGATGAACAAGAAGTTGTTCTAATTAACAAATCCGATCTACGGCAGATCCCAACATCTCCAAAAACAATGGATTTGGGATAGAAATGAAATGGAAAAGGTTTAATACATGATGTAATTTGATTGGAGATTAGGTAGTTTTATTGCTAAAATTTAAAAGTACTGTCAAATTATTTTGAGTAAAGCCAGCCAGCTACCCTCTGCTGAAATGGCTGAAATAACTTGTAATTAAAAAGTACTGAACACTCGTAGCATTCACTATTTTACTTCCACATTCGACATTCTAATTTCGCATCTCAATAAATGTGGCAATCCCTTGATCAGGTCTAGCTTGAACCTCTTGCCATTCTTCTGGATGTGCCTTTTTACGATGCTTGTACAGATTGGATATATATCCAAACGTTTTGAAACAGAATGCACACTGGTAAAGACTTGTTCTTGTGTGCGTCGTCATATGCTCCGTCATTGTGAGACGCATGGAAAATCCCTTTCCACAAACTTCACACTTGAACGGCCTGGAATCGATCGTCGCCGAGCATGTATTGGTCCGATGCCGCATCATATGGAATTTCGTACGGAACTGCTTGCCGCACAAGTTACAATTAACAGGATCTCCAACCGTATGGATCACCTTCATATGCTTGGCCAAACTAGCACCTCGCCGCATTTCCTTGCCACAAAGCTCGCACTTTACAGGCTTGCGTAGTTCAACATCGTGTTCGCCCTTATGCGATTCCAATCCGCTGCGAGTTTTAAACATTTTCGGGCACTGCTCGCACATAAACATTAGATCAGTGTGAGCTGAACGCTTATGAGCGCTGATGGCTTTCTTGCTGAACCTTAAAGACAAACATTCAGTTTTGAGATAATGCCTAATCTTATGAAAAGTATTTGAGATACTTACGGTTTGTTGCAGATCTCGCATATCACATCTTTCACGCCATGTACGCGATCGATGTGATTCTTGAGGTTTGTCTCACAACGGAACATTTTGCCACAGTGCTCGCAGCCAAAGTTCTTCTCGGTACTTTCCGGTTCACGATTGCCATGTACTTTGAACTTGTGCCTTTCAAGAAATTGGTTTATCTCACCGCATATGTCGCACCTGTTACAGCAAGAAAATATATGTAGGGACAATAACATACCTGGCATTAAACGACAACTCTGTACACGTACCTGTAACGATCCGGATTCTCGTGAACATCTATGTGTACAATCAGCTGCTGACGACATACGTTCTTCTTGGAGCATATAGGACACTTAAGATACGGTGTCTTGTTGTGTTCGGCAATGATATGTGTTTTCAAATCCCAGAAATTCTCATACGTGCGACTCTCGCCCTTCTCTACATCGCAAATGTCACACGAGATTACCTTGAAGAATGCAAGCAACTCGTCATCACGACCTTTCTCTTTCTTAACCATTGTCTTTTTTCGTCCGTGTAGCCGTTCATGCTTATTTCTAGCTTTCTCGGTTTCAAACCTTCGCGAACAGAGTTCGCATCCAAACTGCATGGCCTCTTCCATCTGAATGCGATGGGCTCGCATGTGTTTCTTAAGAGTAATCTTTTGATCCGTAATCTTGCCACATATTTTACATCTGAAAGAAAGTAGAATTTATTATACCTATCGTTTAAAATCAAACTGTCGAAAGGTTCATTGGGTATTTTGTATTGTTGAATTGTTTTCTTGTGTTATGCTTAGCCACACACTTTTATCGGGAAAATGAAAGAAAATTGAAAAAAAGAACTAAATCTTTGACTGTAGGGTCCATTGATTATTCCTGATTTCTCAACTGCCTCATGTCGAGTAAATAACAATAGGTACTAGATAATATTGTCTTACTGGTTGTATTCGAAGTTTTTAGAGATCGTTTCGTCATGTTATGAATAAATCACTAAAAATAAAATGACCCGTCAAAATAGATTTATGTTTGAATCAACATCAACAAGATTGGGTCAATAAAGCATATTTTGCGCGACGTTAGAAGCAAGGTGACAATGTCATGCATTATTGTCACCTCACAGAGCGCACTAGATGTCTGTCAACCGTCGGAGTGAAGGTAAGTTTCTTTTGTTGAGTTTCGTGAGTTGTAACTGTTTGAAATTTGCAACATAAACAATAAATAATTCAATATGGACCCAAAATAAGGACAAATCAGACTTGATAAATCGATTTTTCTACATCGATTTTAAGACGATGGTACAAGTAAGCCAAATACTTCATTCAGACTACACAATTGTAACAATTATTGATGTTTTTCGTGTTTAAACTTTTTTAAACACACTTGTATCATATTATAACTCTGTAGTCTGAAAAAATAAGCATGAAACATTTCGAGGCAGATATTTTCATAAGGCTGACAAACTGACAAACGTTAACAATGTAAGCCACCAATTCAATCGGATAGAAGAGCTTTTCGTTTTTAAAATAAACACGGTGGCTATGCTTTTGAGTGTCGAGAAATTCGTAGAAGAAGCCACTGTTTACGTTTGTCGGTAGAAAAATCTTTGTCGACCTGTGCTCTCGAAATTTTACGCTAAGGCTTGCTTGTTTCTTCGCGCGATAGGCAGCAGATTTGTCTGTGTTCGTTTATCTCCGTATGAAAGTTTTCATCGCTTAGTAAAAGAGAAATCGATGAAGTCTGATTCACTGGCACTATCTTAAATTTAGCTTTTACTTGTTCTTATCCGGATCGTCATGCGTTTCCATATGGTTTATAAATCCACCTGGGGTGTAACATTTTCTTTCGCATTTTGCACACTTCAAATAAGCCGGTTCGTTGTGTAGTTCCTTGTAGTGCATATTTGCATGATGGAAACGATCAAACTCTACCCTATCCGGACATAAGTAGCAAACAAACTCATCAATGTACTTAAACAATCGCTCATCTCGTGCTCGTCTTCCTCCCAATCTACGCTTTTCTACGTCGTCGGAAGCGTCCGAGTCGGAACTTTCCTCACTGGAATCCTTGGCGAGTTTCTTACGCTTCCTAGTTTTACGCTTTTTCTCTAACACCTTCGAGGTCTCGCCGTTGTCCGATACATGTTTATCGATTTCCTCTTCCGTATCAGGTTCCTTCTTGAGAGTTGCATTTTTCGGAGGTCTTCCCCTTCGCTTCGCGATTTTAGGTGTCTCTGCAATTTCTTTTGCTTTCGTTTCTTTAGCCGTTTCAACATAGTCGTCATCGTCATCATCGTCGAAATCGAAACCATCATTTGCCAAGAAGTCATCAGCGTCTATTTCTTCCGGATCCGAATCGGATAATTCAGCTTTGTAAGTGATTGGTGTGGAAGCACTCCTTTTCGGTCGCACCACAACAACAGTTGATGTTGATGGTTCTGCATCTTCTATTGCTATATCGGCAGGTTTTGTAGCTTGTATCGAGGAATGTGAAGAAAGCTCAAATTCATCCGGAGGTTCTAGTTTCACTTCATCAATAGGATGAAATTCAAAATCTAAAAATGAAATTATTCAGTAAACTGTTGATACTGATATCACTCATTTTTATTCATTTACCAGGTTGTACACTGATCTCGACCGTCTTAGAATCTGGTTCATTAGTTTCAAAGTGGATCTTTTCTAGTTTACAGTAGAACTGATGAAAATCGTAAACGTTCTTCCAACATTCGGCACAGGCATAACACTGAGCGGATGGTTTCAACTAGAAGACAATGGATAAAATGAAAAAAAAATATGTTTATTTTCAAAAGCATCACTTTCTACTGATAAGAATTTGTCGCTTACATCGAACCATAGATGTTTTGAAATAATGCTGGCCATGTTCATTGACTGACTCTCTTCGCAGAAAATGTCCAGAAACCATTTCGATTTACTGGTGTAACACAGGATACAACTTTCTGTTTTCACCATTTTCTTACAATTTTTTCCCATTCTCCATCAAATCAACACATACAACTAAAACTAACCAATGTTTGAGTTTCTTTATTGAAAAAAATAACAACCTAAAGTTAACGCTTGTCTAGGCGTCAAGGCACAATTGATAGAAGCACCAACAATTTTCAGCTGACTATAAATGCGTTTGATTTTACCATGTCTGCGATTAGATCAACCATGGTGCGGTTGATATCAATATGAGGTTTGTCAAATATACCACAAACGTTGAAGATTTTACCGTAAACGTAGTAAATTTGACTGAAATTTCATGGTAGTTTTAAAGATAGGCGTAGTCGGGTATAATGGTAGTTTTTACTACAAGATTTCTTTCTGTGCCTTCAGCGTATAACACAGGGATCTGGCGAACAGAGATGTTCCTGTGGTCAAATAGGATAGGGTTGCCAGGCCACTGTTATAACAAGATATTTCAACAACGAGTTTTCATTAGGGCCTAACTGACAAACGTAAACAGTGACTTTTTCCGCGAACATCTCGTCATGCGCCTGTGCACGCTATAAAAAGTTTGCCTTTACTGTGAGCCATGTTTTCAAGCATCCTGTGAGAATTATAGACACTCAAGTAATACACCGGACAACGTGCCGCCATGTTGTATCCAAAACGAACATTTCCCATACGATTTGACAGTTGTTTTGGATACATCAATTGTGCCAGATTCACGTTGTCCGGTCTATGACTTGAGTGTCTATAGTGAGAATGAGTGAGACAACCAAAACACGGCTCACAGTAAAAGTCAAAAAGATAAAAGAATTGAGCGTGCACACACGGGAAAAAATCTTTTAGCAGAAACTACCATTTTACCCGACTACGCCTATCTTTAAAACTACCATGAAATTTTAGTCAAATTTACTACGTTTATGGTAAAACCGTCAACGTTTGTGGTATATTTGACAGACCTCATATTGACATCAACCGCACCATGGTTGATCTTATTGCAGGCATGGTAAAATCGAACGCATTTATAGTCAGCTGAAAATTGTTGGTGCTTGCGCTTAATTTAACCCTCGGAATGGTAGTTTCTACAGCGGTTTTTTTTTGCGTGCAGGCTCATTGTAAACTGGTCAGCCATCGTTTATGTTTGTCGATAGGCCCTGATCAAAAATCTTTCACGGTTTAACTCGGTTTAAGGGCCCAGCTACAATAGGAAGCGCAACGCCGCGTAGCGGCAGCTTTTGACATGAAAATACAAAGATTAACTGTCAAAAGTTGCCGCACCGCGCTTTTTCACTTCCCATTGTAGAAAGACCCTTGAGCTTGTAGTACACTGTTTGCACGGTAAATCTGGAAAACTCCTTTTATGACTATATTTTGCACATTTTCAAGATTAGAGTTAATACGTCAAACAATTATTAATTTTTATACACTAATGAAGAGTACTTTTTACGCCTTTTCAAGTATGTCAACGGTGACAAAAAAATGCGTAAAAAGTAGGCACCGCTGAGAAAAGAAAACAAAGTCTGCCTTTGACTTGATGCTGACGCCATTTTCAGAAAAGCATTTAGTTTTGTAAGCACCGTGTATAACACTTTTTTGATTGTTATTTTTATATTCTCCCCAGCGCGGAAGTAACGATCTTTGATGACTTGATGACCGTGTATAAGTTCGGGAATGTTTTGCAGTATAGAAAAGGGAGAAATTATCCAATACGTTGGATACAGATGCCTTCACAAAATTGACAGGTAAGTTAAATATCTGCTATTGTAAGTAATTACAAATGTTTAACACTATATCGAACAAAACAGGTTTTCCATGCCCGGATGCAGGAACTAGGGACGAGTTATCAAGCTTGGGACCGAGCTTGGAGCCAATGTGTTGGTACTTCCTGAGCAAAAAGTTATATTAATTTTCTTCTTGACTAAATAGTTCCAGAGCGTCTGTAACAAAATGCGTGATATTTATTTTATGCAAAACCTTTACAAAGGCATTTGTATTTTGTTTTCAGTGAATAAACATGACTGTGTAATGTATTGATGTCTTTTTCACTTTCAATTTTGGAATTGAGCCGTTTACAGCCATACTCGAGCGATATTGATTTTTCGAAATGCATAAAAGGTATACATCTTTTATGTTCTCAAAAGGAGTAAAAAGTATGCATATAAACTTTTTAAAAGGAGTAAAAAGTATGCATATTTTACTTTTCAAAAGGAGTAAAGATTATGCATTTTACACTTTTCAAAAGGAGTAAAAAGTATGCACATTATGACGTATATTCAGTTTACGCAAAAGGGAGTAAAAGTAATATACTCCTTTTTGACGTAGTCCCAGTTTCCCTCGAAAATGCATACTTTATAGTCATAAGAGCGTAAATTGAGATTACCGTGTACTACAAGCTTACACCCCGTTCACATTACAACCTATATTACGTGATATAGAGCATCTTGATATCAAATGCCATGCACATTATTTCCAGTGAAAACTAGATGTATAGATGCTGATATCAAGATAGCCTATATCACGTAATATCGGCTGTAGTCTGAACGGGGTGTTACACCCCGTTCGCACTACAACCTATATTACGTGATATAGAGTATCTTGATATCAAATGACATGAATATTATTTCCAGTGAAAACTAGATGTATAGATTCTGATATCAAGATACTCTATATCACGTAATATAGGTTGTAATGTGAACGGGGTGTAACACCCCGTTCGCACTACAAGCTATATTACGTGATATAGAGTATCTTGATATCAAATGCCATGTACATTATTTCCAGTGAAAACTAGATGTATAGATGCTGATATCAAGATACTCTATATCACGTAATATAGGTTGTAGTGCGAACGGGGTGTTACACTCGAAACACTATAGCCATACGGTAAGAAAAAAGTACCTAAAATTACGTTAATTTCACTCATCTCGATACTTGAATTCGGGGAATCAGATGTTAATAATGGCTGGCCCATAATTGATACGTTGCGGAAGCGTTTGCGTGAATTTTACAGTTTTCCCATAGGTTTTCTGTCAAATTTACGTAAACGCATCCGCAACGTATCAATTGTGGGTGACCATTCAAATCGGGTGAGGGTAGTTTGCATTCAATGGGGTACAACAGCGAAATAAACTTTTAATATTCATAAGATTGCATTATCATAATTTGCTATAAGAAATCAGCATGAATTTCATTAATTTGCCTTATGAAATATAATAGTGTTGAAAATATCAAATTAAAGAGACAGAATACCTGAAATTAATCAAAGTAATTTATTGACGTCACACAATGATAATTTCACCAATCAATAAACAATAGTTCGCATTCTATGACATTTCGTTTAGTACACATCGCACTAAATATTTTGTTTAGTAATCAGAAAAGATAAAGTCAACAAGTTGATTAAAATTACTGTGCCCCACTAAACTTGTTTTTGGTTTTGAGCTCTATATGATTTGTTTCGTGTTCATGTGGCTATCAGCCTGAAGCTGGCTCGTCACGCCAGGGAAAGGACCTGGACCTAACATATCAAACCCATCCATAAATGGGCAAGGATCAACGGCTTAACAGGAAGTTTTAAAAGGAAGGCGTGATCAGAGATTTTGTAAAAAGTCACTGTTAGCGTGACATAATTAATCGACGTTCCCTAATTGCGTATCCTCTGACAGATATGCGTATTTTGTATTTTGTTCACTACGGCAGAGCTTGGGTCCGCCTAAGAAGCAGCGTTGCGATAGACGGGGATACTTTCGAGTTGTTGGAGGAATTAGTCTACCTCGGCTCCTTGCTCACGGCAGTCAACAACATCCGTGAAATCCGAAGGGGCATAATCAGTGGAAGTCATCCCGGATAAAAATAACCATACAATTACAATACAATAATATAACATAACATTAAAATTTATTTCCGACAGTAAGTCTTATTGTTCATGAATCAGATATATGCAGGGGGTGAGTAACTCTGCCTCGTTGTGGTTGTGTTCATCGTGTACGAATGTGTTTCTGGGGTGGCAGAAGGTGTTTTTGTGTTTTCACAAACTAAAATCGAAAATTTGTGCTTATTGGCAACCATGCACGGTTTAGACGTTTAATACATGCTCACATATGCATCGTCTGAATTACATTTGTGTAAGCGAGAGAGCGAGAGGGAAACAAAAACAATAATAAGCATTTCGAATGTAAAATAGCATTAATGAAACATTGTCATAGCATTGCAGTAAAGCAGTATTGGGCCAAAAGTGGCATTTATGTTGCATTTAAGGCGACTTAATTGCTTGATAGGCTGCCGTAAAGACGCTTTGAAACTGCTTATTGGTTACCTGGGTAGTGCAGTGTCTGATTTGGCGCTGTGTGGGATTCACATGTTCACCTACCCACTAAAAACACTCTCCTAGTTCACCGATCACCTGTGTTTCCCCTTCGGAACTACCATGCAGTATTACTTCGGAGGGGAGGCGTTATGCGCAATGTGCACCGCATCCAATTTATCCCGATACTATTTTCCCGAGCCCCTTGGCTCCCATCATGCCGATCCCGTCAGCTCCTGATGTTAATTTGTTACTTTCTCGCCAATCAGCGACCAGCATACGTCATGCTGAGCCCTTTGGCTCCTGTTAGTAGACTCCTGGCTCCTGTTAGTAGACTACCTACGATTTTACACATACAACTAAGACACGCTTCGCACCCATGCCATCCGGTAAGCAATCCCGCCCGGAAGCAGACATTCATTCTTCTCACTTTTCGGATCTACCGGTAGGGTGCCGAAGTCACTCCAGCGATTCCGGTGAAGCCTGGCGTCCGGTTCACTGGCGCTCCGACGACCCAGACCAGTGCTACGACGCGTTCTACTCGGTTATCCCCGGCGGTGGATCTAGCCTACTCCGTCAGAGAGTTCGAAGATGACGTGTTTCGGTGTTTCTTGTGTGTCCGACACTCAGGACATATCGGCGACCTTGCATGGCTGAATCTGTGCAAGTACTGCTTAAAGCACCCATGACCAGACAGAAATTGCGTCATGTAGAAGTAAACCTCCCCGTGTGCTCTGTTGATCCACGTCGACAGGTTGGGAATTAGACGATGGGTCCACATTCCATTTCCATTCGCAGCACTGTGCGACTGCTGCTGCCACTTGGATAGTGTGTTGGCTCGCACTCTTTTCCGAACTCCTCTTGTGTCCCGGTCCCTGTAGCACTCGTTATCTTCTTCCAGTAGAAGGCAAATGGCGAGTATCCCGCATATCACACACACGGCGTCGGACGAGATGTTTTGATACGCACTCGACACGCGCATTGCCATCAGCTTTGACGTACGGTTCAGTTGGGCGTGATTTCTTCCAGTCTTCAATGCCGCCAACCACACTGGACATGCGTACCTGATGATTGACGATGACACGCTCGCTAGTAGTCTCCTCTTGCTACTGCTGATCGCAGAGTTGTTGGGCATGATCCGGGATAGTACTGAGATCATTGCCGTGGCCTTCTTGCAGACGTAGTCGACATGACTATTGAAGTTCAGTTGATCGTCCAACATGACTCCCAAGTGCCTGACTTTGCGCTTTGAGTCAATGATGCACTCGCCGACCATGATTCTTGCATGCTGAACTGTCTTCCGGTTGCTGATAATCACCAGCTCGGTCTTGTGGTGAGCTAGCGATAGTTTTTTTTTCCACGCATCCAGTCTTCCACCGCATCTATCGCCTCCGTGGCCAGTACTTCGACTTCTTGTCGTGACTCACCGATCACTAGAAGCGTCACGTCGTCCGCAAAGCCGATGATCTGCACTCCTTTGGGAAGGTTCAGCTTTAACACGTCGTCGTACATGGCATTCCAGAGGGTCGGGCCCAAAATAGATCCCTGTGGAACGCCCGCCGTAATAGCCACACTATGACATATCCAATATCCTGGATCTTCCTGTAATTTCTGATGAAAATATGTATCCAGTACCATATTGGACACATTTGAGTTCGTAATTCTGGTGAAGTGTAAGAAGGGTTCAGTCTCACCATCGGTGGATTTTCTTTTTTTTTAATTTGCACACTGAGCCTTTTGCTCATTCAAAGTCACCTAAATTCAGCGCATCTTATAGCAAATAGACCCACCTGCTGCCAACCCAGCCCTCTTATCCAACAACCCAGTGATATCTCGCGGAAATGCGCCTTCCAATAACGTGATTAACACATATACTCCTATACATTCTTTATTTGACCTGCATTCGGGCAGGACAGCGCTGGTATTACCTCCACTTTTTATCAGGAGTTCGTGGGACAGAACCAAGCGGGACTTATGGGTGCCTACGCTACTACGGACCAGATTTTGCGATTCGGCGAGAGCTTCAGAAATGTCGCGAATATACCGTGCCCACATCATCTTGTCGTCGATTTTAAACCAGCAATCAATCGAACCCATTTATAGCAGATCATGCGATGGACCGAGTGGTGTATGTCGTCCGAGTCTCAGGAACCCTCTCAGGTCGCTTCGAACCTCGTAGAGGGTTACGGCAAGGTGAAGGATTGCCGCGTTTGCTATTGACCAACAAATTGGAGGGTTATAGACGAGTGGCACGATCTTCAGGAAGTCTGTTCAACTTTTTGGCTTCGCCGACAACGTTAGCACATAATGTTGAGCCGATGGCGGGAACGTACATCAGACTTAAGGCTGAAGCTGGTAGGATTGGGCTTTTGATTAATGGCCCACCAGAAGACAATTTTAGCCTCCCACCACGAGTTCTGTGTGATGTGATGAAATCGAAATAGTAGACGTGTATCAGGGCTCATTGGTGACCACCGATAGTAACACCAGCAAAGAGATACAAAGGAGCCTTATGAATGGCAATCGTGCCTAATTTGGACTCCGAAGGGCGCTAAGGTAGACCTTTTATTTGATGGATCCACCTTGCTCGTGGCGCGTTGGAGAACCAACGCAACCTTGGTGTCTTTGAGCAGAAGATGTTGCATACGAAATACAGTGGAGTGCAGATGGAAGATGGAACGTGGATGAGGCGAAAGAGCCATGAATTGCATCTCGTAAACGAACCACGGGTACAAGAAGTCTTCTTCAACACCTTCTGCTCAAAGACACCAAGGTTGCGTTGGTTCTCCAAAGCGCAACGAGCAAGGTGGATCCATCAAATAAAAGGCGACCTGTGGACCCTTTTGCTGAAGGCGTAAGGTATGCCATATCAGGTCAGGGAAGCTAAAAGTTTGGGTTCACGCGTTTTTACACATCGAGGATGCATGTTAATCTTAAAAATCATCTGTTGCTTTTCTATGCAGTTGTAATGATCTGGTAAAAAGGGGGGACGATTTCTGTACCTAGAATGTATTCTTGATTCCCCTTGGTACTTCTGAAGGAAATGTGATATTATTGATATGCGAAGTGCAAGATATTTTTTTGTACAAATTTTTCTGCTATTTATTTATCTTTTCTTTCATCGTATATATTTTCATACAGTCAATACTCTTCAATTTAAATTATATGCTCTAAGTTAGGTATCACCATGCCATTTGTTTTCATTAATGGACATCAAAATGTAGAAATACTTCGGGACAATAGTCAAATGCTATGTGTTATACTTGTGCTTTATATTTTCTTCGAACTATATGTTTAAATGATTGAGGCTTCTCAGTTAGGTTGAAAAGAAACAACCTTCAATCTGGTTTTATGCACATTTAAAGGACAATCGTCTGTATCGGTATCACCATTCGCTTGACAAGACAGTTATTCAGAGATGGGTTTCGTAAGTAGATTTTTTTTCACAAATACTGTTTCTATTGCCTGTTTATAAAGCCTATGGCTGGGCTGTTATGCGTCTTCTTCCATATAAATTTTGTGCGCATAAACATTCTATCTTAAACTTCTAGAACCCCTGTAGTCAATAACGCGTTGCAAGAAAATAACATGCAACAGATTCATTTCAAAAGCAGCACTACTCTTTTGCGATTTGAGATTTAATACGTCACTAGAGCAGTTTTGCGCTATTGCTTATGCTCGCTCGATCAAACGTTGTTTGTTTCCTTCGGAGAGATATCTAGCGCTAGTTAAAATTATGTTTCACTACGTATATTAAATTAAGTTGATTAAGTTGGGAAAAGTTAATAAATAAACCTAACATGTGTGGATCTGTATGCATTCATCTTATCTATTTTGATACACTATCTAAATTTCTATAACTTAATATTTACAAGGTCGTTTACTGTACGTAAAGCGTTAATTAGTGGCTTTTTATTGGCAAAGTGAATGATTAAGGGTAGTCTTATGAAGTTGGTACATCAGCATACCGTAGAACATAGGCACAGCAGTGGTGCTGTAGAAATCCCTCAGTTCGCTGGTTCACATAATTCGATCTATCTTACCGTTCTTGTTCAGCGAAGGAAGAAGGTCAAAACTATTTATAATTTGACTAGAGTTGTAATAAGGCCTAAATATATTAATAATGAAATCGCATGTATACCTCTTCCTTCGCGTTGACGGAAATACCAGAAAACAAGTGGACCATAGAAGGAATGGCGTCATAGAATGGCGGTTGCAAAAATGCAATTGAACAAAAATACACTCTTCTCGATCTACTATAGAGTGTAATTTAGTACCCCTGGCACAAGTTCTTCAGGTAGTTTTTTTTATGAACACTGGGATTACCGCACAGGTTTAGAACTATTTCATTTGATATGTGAATTTTAAGCAGATTGGTTTAGTATGAAGTCAATTAGCAGTAGGAGGTGTGTTGTAGGAAAATATTGATTAAGAAAAAGTATGATTTAGTCGCGTGAAATAATATGAAAGAAAAAAAAATTAAATGGTGCTGCCTAGTATGTATTGAGTTTTGAAGCTGCTCATTAAAAATAACAGGCTAAAAATGGACACTAGTACTTCTTAAAATCTATAGCTCCTCTTCTGTTTGACTCTCATAAATTTTAAGATAGAGTCCTTGTAACGCAAAACAAAATATCTAATAAGAAAGGTAAACAAAACACTGACATGTATTCTACATCGATTGAACGTTCACACTTAGGTCGGAAAGCAAGAAAAGAATAAAGGAGATTTTTACGTATTACAGGTTGACTGGAAATGCATTGTTCAGCTGCCCAAACCAAATCTCATCACATTAAACGTGTACAGTAACAAACACATGTATTGAAAATTAAAAAAGAGACTACCTATAAATATATATTCACATCTGTACTTGAAGACATGCATCAATAATGCATACCACACAGCAGAATCCAATCTCACATTCCGCCTATCATACAATCAGTTTGGATGGTCGGTATAAGTTAAGAACCAATAGAGTAAAAATTTACATATTACACAGCTACTTATTGATCAAATCACAGCAAATCGGCAAAGATTCCACCAAACCACGCGATAACAAGTGGCAAAAAGAATTGCAGCAACGCCCGTGTTATGGAAATTGGCGGAGCCCGCGAACTACCACTGCCGGTAGTAGAGGATGTGCCTCCACTACTACTACTGCCACCTTCCACAGCGGGTACATTTTTGTGGCTGGTATAGTCAATTTCATTGTTACCACTATTACCACCACTGATATCACTTTTCGAAACACCGATTGGGAAATCTAGCGAGCCAGGCCTGTGACGTTCCTCTACTTCCCATGGTCCTAGACCGGAGCCTGCTTCGTCTTCCTCGTCGAATCCACTGCCACCACCTGACCCACTGCCGTAGTAGTTATCTTCTGCAAAATGAAAGAAAACAGAAACATGATGTTTAAATGAGTCATTCTGGGAAATATCATAGAACCGTATATGGCATTCAAAAGGCGACACCCTGAAGATAAAAGATTCCTAAATTGCCACATCTCTTCTAAGAACCGTTTATAGTTTCACTTCAACAATCAGGCTGGATGGGAGAAGCAGGAGAATATTTGGTGGCAGCATTTGAACACGATTTTTGAAAAACTCGTAACCTTGGTTCGGTAATTTTATAATCTTTCTCAAAGTGATTCAAAACACATTTAATCTTATCTAAATAAAGAAATCATATATCCTTAATGATAATTAGTTTGGATCCTAAAAACATTTAAATTTACATGCTCAAATTTTATCAAAACCATGCGCATCAAATTGTGTCGTATTTGCGAGTACAAACGATACATCATGCAAATATGCCACATTTGAATGGATCATGCTATATTTATCCACAAATCAATACAACAGGACATCAAGAAAAATAAACCCACCTTGATCTGCCCATTCGACGTCGTGTCCGTTGTAAGCATTCCTCAGCTGGCTAATTGCAGTACGTAACGTGAACAATTGCTGTTGCACTATTGCACTTTGTCTGCTGCCGGCTGATCGATTTGGAAATTCCGGATTCTTCTCTGACTCTGAAGCAATACCATGGAGATATCTTTAAAAACAAACAAACAAATCTTTAATGATTACCAATGTCCTAAGTTCAAGAAATGCTTTCACTTACCGGTCAACGGTATGCCCATTCCAACAGTTACCGTCACTGCTTGGGGAGGCAGCTACTTCTTCATTGTTGCACAGCATGTAGGGAAGGTTGGACCAAAACCGTTTAGAGTCCTTCACGCGTTGACGGATATCTTTTACCAACCGATCGATTGGTTCTCGTGTATTATCCTCGTCGTCTGTTTGCTTACGATTGTTTTTCCTCCGATTGCTCCTATTTACATTGGTGTTAGCGGTTGGTGCTTGATGGTGACTAGGTGGACTATTGTTGTTAGTGAATTGGATTTCCCCATTAGAAAACTGAACTGGTTCGTACTTCAGTTCCTGACTAGACGAATCCTGTGCGGAACGTTTCGTTATCGGTCGCTCGTTAATAATAGAGGATTCATCGTCGAAAATAAATATATCGCTATCATCTTGCACTCGATCTTTGAATTGCAGTTCTCGCCTATTTCTAATGAGCTCTGGTTCGACCAGAGGGACCAGATTTGTAGCTCTTCGCCTTCGACCAAGCGCAGGTTTTCCACAGCCTTGAAATACTCGGTTTGAAATGTCTTGTCCAGTTTCCTGAGGGAATTGCAAGAAAATTGTTAACATTTCAAAAACAACTTAACAAATGCAAAGTTGTGCAAACCTGAAAATTCATTATGGCTTCCGAAATTTTGATGTTAATTGGTTCAACGACCATCACAATGTTAAATGGTCCTAGCAGTCGATCGGAAACACGCTCCATCGTTGCCACAAATGAGTCCCATTCGGCGTCAAGTTCCAGGTAATTCTGCAGACAACCCTTCATCACGTTTACACAGTAGGACGAGCACGGTTTCTCCAGGAACCCAGCACAAGTATTACATGTACTCATTTTTGTCAACGCTGCCGTACACTCAGCTGTTAATCGTACCTGCAGGGCAAAGGAACATAGAAGAAAAGAGGAAATGCAAATAAGACGCTGCTTTTTTATTTACTTTTACAGACAGTCAGTGCTTTTAAGCTGAATACCGTCAGCTTTTCAAGAGACGAACATAATTTAACACACTCGTAAGAGCAATTACACATCTCTGTTTGCCTGCGGTCGGTGGCGGAGGAGCAATACTTACATTTACCATATTCTTAGCTACTTCGGCAGCTGAATTTAACGCCTGGGCAAAAGTTCGTGTCGCTACGAAGGACCGTTTGATCTGCACCGAAAGCTTATCGGGAACATCGCCGAATGGTTTCAATTCTTTCATATGTTCACTTACGCAACCAAGGTATCTGGAAAGCAAGTGGAAACAATTATAAGTATTCAAAAGGCACCTTAATAATTCCAGACACTCACTTTGTGTTGAATGAATATTGCGAATTAAGGACGGTAAACATCTTTTGGTAGAGAACATTGAAGAACGAATCCATCGCTTCCCCTAGATCCACCTTGCCATTCGCATAGTATTGCTCCAGCTCGGTGAACAGGTCGGCAAAGACGTAAGCATTTTGCTCGTAGATGGTTCCATACGTCCGCTTGAACATTGCATGGAACTCGGCTTTCGACTCAGTAAGCAACTGTTTGAAAAAGTCTGAAATGAAAAAGACAAAAGTGTGAGTTAGTTAACTATTGTTCCTTTGTATCCTATAATTTTCTAACGTTTTTTTTTCCTTTCTTTTATAATGGATTGAAAAATTGCATTTTAGAACAAGTTGTTTTTTTATGGATTCAGCCCATTAAACATTATGTCATTTATTGTATATCGCTGTGTGACAGTTAAAAGATAAAGGCATAAAAGTTGAAATTATGCAGAAAATATGTAAATTTTGTCAGAAAATCTATTTTAATGAATGACAAACCATAACTAACATTATGCTAAAAATGGGGTCGGCGTACATCAGCGTACTATTGACTTTGTTCCAGACATTGAAAATGAGAGCATCTTGCTTCCAATCGTTGGAGAAAGTGAAACATTACAATTTATTTTTGACAAAAGTGCACGTTTAGGACTCAATCAAATTAATCATGTTAAAAATCGGCAAAATTGCTATTTAAATTTCCTTATAACAAATATTTATGAAGACTTCTGTGTGACCAAATCAGTTACTCCATTAGCTTAGCTTGACTGACTGCACGTATCGATGGTTGCTACTCCGTGATTGATCAGAATCAGTGAAATTGCACAATGAATCAACTGAATGGGGCTGGGAGTAACCGACCATTCTCACTGTACACGTTTCAGTGACTCAATTTCTTTA
The DNA here is from genome assembly GCA_034211315.2 of Aedes japonicus. Classification (NCBI taxonomy): domain Eukaryota; kingdom Metazoa; phylum Arthropoda; class Insecta; order Diptera; family Culicidae; genus Aedes; species Aedes japonicus. The sequence goes on along the minus strand of JASCZW010003205.1, from coordinate 118,490 downwards.
ATAATCAATAACGGCGCCGGCCACGTCCTTGCAATCAGTTGGGAATAGGGAAGGAAAGTTAGTGTGACCTTTGCTGATTAGGGACCGTGTTTACCTCTGCATCCCCACAAAGGTCACAGGAAGGAAGTTTTTCTATGTTAGTAGGGTAGGGCTCGATGGATCAGGATTCACCTTGATAAGTGATGTGATCATATATATATTATGCATTATAAAATTAAATGAACATTCACACATACATACACATGTATACATACACAAACATACACATACACTCAGTAGCAAAAAAAAAAAGCCGAGCAAAACCCTGCCCCCAAAAACCACGTTGTTCAACCTCCTGTCTCCCCGCCAACCATCAATACTTCCAAATGAAAATCTGACAATTTAATAACTAATGTATAGACCCTATGCGATCAAAACCTCATGCCGACAAAACTTACAGACCCGAAGCCATCACAACATATGTGAAAAAAGCCATCCCTGGACACAGCAACCCCAAAAATCCGCACCCCTGTGAAGGACCCAGGTAGCACATTAAAAATCCCTCCACAGCCTACAAAAATACAGAAAACAATTTGGACAAAACTCGAACTACCTCCACAAAGTGGTCTGGCGTCAAAGTTGACACACCAACACGAGCACCTCCCCCCCTCACCCGATACTGACCCCGCTGAAACATCGGCGCAAAAAAAAAAGCCGAGGTGAATTCATCTTATTAATACCCATGATTTGTTACGCGTGAAATATCCCAAACAACTAGTGTAACCCATGAAGAACTTTGAAAATATGGCATTCAGTATGAATTGGTTTGTGAAAACTACGTATACAGTGTTATACAGTATTATTAATAAAATTCACCTCGGCTTCCTCCCCGCACCGACACCTCTGCAGCAAGGTCAGCATCGGGTGAAAAAGGGAAATGGCCACGTTGGTACGTCAACCCCGCAGCTGCAGTCCAAACCACCCTATGGAAACAGTTCAAATCCCGCCCACACAATCCTCTGCACCTCTACAAGCCCCGAAGAAACCTCCAATATGACACCCAAACCCCTCACAGAAACACGGACCCTCGAAATCTTCACGTCCAAAAAATGACTCCCCTCACACATGCCACGACAACCCCAAATCCATAAACCCTATCAACATGAAACCCTGATCACACCAGGTTCACACACTTTGCATAATGTTGTCGAATCCTCATCCAAAAACACTGACAATTGACAAAGTTACAGAAGGCTGAACATGGAGTCTTCCGCCAACAAAACCCCGCTCGGCCTCTCCCATGCCACTGAGTGTACATACACATACATATACATACATATCGAAACAAAAAATATTGGAATGCGACACAAAAGGAGAAAATGGAAAGAGCTCACCCGGGTTTCCAGAACATTCCATTGCTGTGGTTGTAACATCGAGCAACCAGAGCAGCTCCGCGTACCCTCCAGATAATATTCTGTTCTTACGCGGGTGAAATCGAGCTCCTCCTGTCGCCGCAAGGCTGTATGTTCGGGGTTCCGTCTGCACGGGGGACACTTTGTATTTACACCAGTCGAAAGCCTCGTGTTGGACCGCAATCAACTCTTTAGTGACCGAATCATTATCAAGGTGAAAAGTTCAACACTACACAATAATTTCCACTAAATATCTAATTTTCTCGAAAATTTGCAGATAAAACAAGCAGCGAAGCACAAACACGTCAGTCCCGGAGCGCGACCTACTTCGATCTATCGTGACCAAATCAGTTACTCCATTATGGAAAAATGAAGCGTTTCACACAGCTATTGAGTTATCTTGATTTGTACTTGAAAAAAAAAAGACCTAACGACTGCGAGTACGAAGAAGTATCTTCCAATATCACTCGGCAAACTATGAAAACATTAAGCATAGGCTAAGCAGAATAGGTTGGCAAACAATTTTTAGAAACGAGGAAAATATCGAAACGTCAGTAGATGTCTTTTATAAATTACTATTTGAAATTATACATGAACACGTACCCGTGAAAAAATACGGCGGCAAAACAATTCAAAGTATCCGGTTTGGTATAACCACGAAATAAAAAAAAAAATGAAAAACCGCAAACAAAAAGCTCACAAAATTTACAAAAAAGTATAGTAGTGATGATAATCTGGTCACCTATTTGAACATTTGCGATCAACTAAATCTAGCTACTGACATTGCTTTTGTGGAGTACGATTCGGAAACTGAACGTGAAATAAAATGTTGTCCAAAAAATGTCTTTAGCTACGTGAACACTAAATTGAAATCGGACAATTTTCCATCCAAAATGCATCGGAACGAAAATGTTGGTGAAAACTCAGAAAAAATTTGCAAGTTTTTTCCAAGAAATCTATACCACATTTTCAGAAGAAGATCGTGATAGCGAATATTTTGATTTCTTCACAGTATTTGCTAATGATGTTAGTATCAACAGCGTGAATGTACAAGACATTAGAGAAGCATTGAATAAATTAGATGTATCGAAAGGATGTGGACCTGACGGTATTCCACCTATATTTTTAAAAAAACTTAGCGTTAGAATTCACAACTCCATTGTTTTGGCTTTTCAATAAGTCGCTTGAATCCGGCATTTTACCCAAATCATGGAAGAGCTCCTATATCCCAATATTTAAAAACGGCAAAAAAAATCTGACATACGCAATTACCGTGGAATTGCCATTATCTCATGCATTCCTAAGCTTTTTGAAGCAATAGTTAATGAAAAGCTGTTCTATCAAATCAAAAACAGGATTACTAACAATCAACATGGGTTCTACAAAGGACGTTCAACTAATACAGATTAACTAGAATTCGTTAACTACACGTTGATTGCAATGGATAACGGAAACCACGTAGAAGCTCTCTATACAGATTTCAGTAAGGCATTTGATCGGTTTGACATTTCCATGCTACTATTCAAATTACAAAAACTGGGTATTGACCCAGGTCTTCTTAAATGTCTCAAATGTTACCTAACTAATCGACAACAAATAGTAAGATTTAAAGGAAAGAAATCAAATCCTATTCAAGTTTCCTCAGGTGTCCCCAAAGGATCCCATCTAGGCCCTCTTTTGTTTATTCTTTTCGTAAACGATATTTCATTCATTCTTAAAATTGTAAAAGTCTTAATATATACCGACGATGTAAAGCTCTTCCTAGAAGTAAGAAGCAAAGCAGATTACAAGATATTTCAAGAAGAAACACATATTTTCTATACTTGGTGTAACAAAAGGCTTTTACAATTAAATGTTCAAAAATGTAATGCGATAGCATTTAGCAGAAAACAAGACACACCTGACATTATGATCACTCTAGGAAATCAGTGTGTAGGAGAGTGCATAAGAATTCGTGATTTAGGAGTTATGCTGGATTCTAAACTAACATTCATTGACCATTACAATACAATAATTAACAGAGCTATTAACATGCTGGCATTTATAAAACGCTTTAGTCATAGTGTCAACGACCCTTACACAATTCTGGTCACCTTTTTCAGTTATCCATGAAGAGCGAATAGAGTCTGTACAAACACAGTTTTTATTGTTTGCATTACGTAAATTAGGTTGGGAAAGATTTCCTCTCCCACCCTATGAAGCTCGCTGTAGGCTTATCAGTATGCAAACACTAAAACAACGTCGAGAGTTTGCAAGGATTTCGTTTGTTAATGGCATTGTTTCGCATCGCATTGATTCAGCTATTATCAAAATTAAATTTTTACATACCCTCCCGGCAACTGCGCATACAAAATATGTTTATCACAAATCATTATCGCACAAACTACGCTAAATTTGAACCTCTGAATCATATGATGGCCTCCTACAATTTACATAGCGATACAATTGACTTTACAAATACAAAATCCAAATAGAAGCAATATTTCAATGCTATACGCTAAAGAAGAACACGCCTTATGAATATTGTGAACCAGGCGCTGCTTTGTCTAATATTGTGTACTTTATATGCTCGATTATAACTATAATTAGGAACAAAATGTAACAAACGGTCTAATTATGATTGACGACAGTAAATAAATAAAAAATCTAGCTTTTCGACAAAACCATGTGCTCGCAATATGCGAAGGCTTGATGTTTTGGGTCATAGCTGGCCGGATATAGTGGCGTTGGATTGTGCTATACTGACAGGATGTGACTGTGATGGGATGCTAGAGATTGTAAATTTTCGATGATGAATTGGATTTTTTTTGTGGGAAAGGATGGAAGAAGATGCCAGGTTTAAAGCCATCTTTTCCTATAATCCCTTCTGGCTAGCTTGTGCAAATATATTGGTATTTTGCGTGACAAGGCGAAGACGAATTTTTGGGGTTTTTTTTTTGACGTGGTTTGCCGGATAAGTCAGTGTTGCCAGAATCGAATTTCCGAAAATATTGAATCAATCAATTTGGTTTAGCGAGATGGACGAACCACGTCAACAAGTGTTTGTTTATGTTTGAACCACATTTTCTAATATATTTTACATCAATGTAACAACCCAAACATTCCATACGTCGATTTGAGTAAATCTTTCACACTTGCATCTTAACAGATGTTCTATTCAGAGTGATTTTTTATTCTTAGTCTTTATTGGAGTATCACCAGATGTGTCAAAAGGAACCCAACACAGGCCGCGTCCATGAAAACACGGGCCCGCAAACCCTACGATTCGTTATTGTGTAGAAATTCTGGGTGTATAATAATGGACGATGAAACGTATGTGAAACTAGATTACAAAACGCTTCCCGGATCACAATTCTACACTGTAGACAAAGACATCCCCGAAACGGAGAAGACAATTTTTACCGAAAAATTCGATAAGAAGGTTATGGTTTAGCAGGCAATATGCGAGTGTGGTAAAACATCTACAATAGTCAAAATGTATTTTTCGTGCCGAAAGACATGAATCCGCCGAACTGTCCGGAGGCACGGCTAATCGAGACTTTTGGGGCTTTAACCAAAGCAAAGCTTCGAAAATCCATAAAACCAGCAGACGACATCCAAAAATTTAAAAAAGATTGGCCAAAAGTGATCAAAATGGTGGGAAGTACCACTGTGCAGAAGCTAATGGGTCATGTTCGAGGAAAAGTTAGGAGTCTTGGTTATGATTAAATATTTTGATAAAACGAGAGTAAAATATCATATACAACACAAATACAAATATGATTTGCCAAATAAAATTATTAAAACTAAAAAAACATGACTTTTTTGTTATTTTGAAAGTTTGCTTATACTTTCTGGAACAGTCTATAGCATCCTTACTGCTGGTTTAAATCTGTCCAAATCGGCTTCCCAGTATTATTCCGGATCTCCAAGTTTCCCAATAAATAACCATTATCATATTTTGTGAGTGGCCTCAACAGCATCCTCACTGTTGGTTAACATCGGTCCAAATCAGCTTTGCAGAATTATATCTTAGTTTCATAATGAAAAACAACTATCACATATTTTGAGTGGCTCCAATAGCATCCTTGCTGGTGGTTTAAACCGGTCCAAATCGGGTTTTCAGCATTATTAAAAATCACATTGTTTTCCCAATCAAAAACCAGGATCACACTTTGTGAATGGCCCCGATAGCATCCTTACTGTTGGTTTGAATCGGTTCAAATCGGGAATCGGTACTAATTTTTAAAAATTTCACTTGGTTTAACCAAAACGAACCCTGCTGCCACTCAATGTTGTTATTCAAAATCCCAATGATTTCTCATGGAAGTGCAGTGGACTCCGCGGCTTCAAATAAGGCGGGTATCACGACAACATATTCCAACAATTTTCTTACTTTACTTGTATTCGGGCGGGGCCGGCCCAGTTTTTTACACCAGTTTTTACACTTTGAAGATGTATGTTAGCCCCTAGCATCATCTGTTGGTTCTCTGTGTAATAACAGCTGATCTGGCAACAAATAGAAAGCATTGACAACATCACTTTCCCTCTTTATTAGGACTCTGTCAGAGACCTATAACTTTGCGCTGAAATGACTGTATTTTTAATTTTTTTTTTTAATGTAGAAACAGGATTCCTTAAAAACAACTTAATGATACCGTTTAACATCCAATACAGAAATTAATTTCTGGTACATTTCTCGAGTACCATATCATGTAGTTGGATATCGAAGGAGTCTCGTGATTCGCGTAAGACCAACGTTTAACGTCATTTTTTACAGCTAGCTTTAAGGCCCCAATCACGAATTGCTTGAGATTTGTATAAGGCAACCTTTTATATTGTGAAAGCTAAACATTTTCTTGGCTGCTTCGTTTTAGTAAAAATTTAGATAAACACACACGATAAGAAAGAGAACGAAAACCTGACAAACCAATATTCACATAATTTGCATGGAATTGATTTGTGAGCCGAACCTCTTTCATTTAGATCTCCTCCTGCTGTTTGACTGTCTGACATACAGGAATCCTTTGAATATTGCGATGGGTGGTGCCTTATACAAACTGCATGTTTTTTTAAATTTTTGTGTGGTTTTGTGATTTACTACAATCGAGAAAAAACAGCTCATTTGAAAGTAGGACAGCCAAGGTGATAAATGATCGGATATACCTACCACGCTATTCGAAAGATTCCTGTAAAATCCACTGACAATCGTAGCCTCTATCTCGGCGCGATAGCCTCATAAATTTGTATATATTTCATTTTGATAATTGAAATAAAATGCTAATTTACCTAATATTGACAAACGACGAGCGCACGTAACAAGTTGACTTTGTCTGTAAATCTCACACAAACAAATATGAACACGGTGAAGACGTAGTTCTGGTGGGTTTTCACAGGCGAACTCTACAAGTCCGCATAATCATCTCCATCCGTATATTATAATATCCAATGTGATGGCATGCGTGCGAGCTCTACCACGAGAATGATCCTAAACCTCGAACAGAAGCGTATGTTGGCGCGTTCAAGCGGAAAGGTAAGTTAGGGCTGCTGTGATCATCGTGTGACAACCGTATCTAGCGACGCGACGCCGCTGTCAGCGCACTCGGGTGGTACCGATGATGATGAGCTCCTCCCAATGTCAGATCAAGACAAACAAGAAGAAAACCGAAGATTATTCGGCTTTTCAACTGGTTCATTTGCATACAACTCGCAAACGACCGTTCCAACCACTAAAGATTCCGGTTTGCTTTTGGCTTGCTCTTCGGATATAATTCTAACTATGTCATCAATGTTTTATCACTGTATCGATCGTCAGCCGTTTTTATCTTAATTTGCAATTTGCCCATCCTTCAATAAGTGGTATTATTTGTAAAGATTTGAGATTCCAGAGGCATTATCGATACAGATGCAGCGTTGATAATAATACTAGGCTACTACTTATCAATTTTATTCTTTTGTCAAACTGTCGGTCTGAATCTTTCGTTAATTGTTTATTCAAGATCAAGCTGCTATTTACAAGAAAAAATGATTAAAATAAAGCGCAGCAATTAGAATAAGAAATCGATAGTCAAACATGCCAGAAATCCATGATGTGTGGTAAAAATAATAGAGTATTAGGCAGCATATCAAATATCAATTTTTTTTTTAAAAGTATTTGCTCAACTCCACTTATTATCCCTAGCAATTACCCACTTCTATGTTTGAACAACAAGTTAACGATGAAGGCGTCGGTTGTATAGTCGCAAGTCGGCGAGAAAAATCAGAAAAATCTCTGAACACGATTTCCTTCGGAAAGGAGGTAAAGGCGTTGGTCCAGGCCCACATGTTCATATGGTCGATGTCGTCTCCCTGGAGTGATGAATCAGCCCCAGGCTGAAAGTCATGTATGTACGAAATAAATTTAAAAAAGTTAATGACAGGTAGAGATTAGCAGGTATGCTCATTTTATCCCTTATCAACCATTATAATTAAAACACATTTTTATCGTTAATGATAACATCAAAAAGTAAATCAATCAGTGACGAATAGGGTAACTGTTCGCACAATAATCTCATCGTTCCTATATCCACCCTACGCTGAATCAATTGAGGGATTCCAGAGTAAATAAAGGGTGTTCCAATCAAAATTTGGTCAAATAATAATGTGTGTGAGTCGATCAAAGTTTTTATTAATAAGTCAAATTCGTTTTTCTTTTTCAAGTTCAATAAATACAGGATAGACTAGAAATGTTCAGCTAAGCTTCCTTTTAACCAACTGCGAATTGCCGGATCTTTCGTTTAACACCTGTCAAAAGATTTTGTACAGTCTCCTTGTCCACTTTATTCGCCGCAGAACGCCAGTTTACCTTGAACTTTTTCTCGCTCACAACAGCTTTTTGAGTCTTCTTAAGGTTCCGCATGACGATGGCCCAATATTGTTCGATTGAGCGGATCTCTGGCGTGTTGGGAGGGTTCTTGTCCTTGGGCACCACTTGAACGTTGCTGGCACTCGCTCAGATAAATTTCCTGGTTGACGGTTCCGGTCGCAATGTAAACGTTGATCTTCAAGCCACTGGTACAGATGGCCTGCCACACTAGATATTTCTTCGCGAACTTTGACAGTTTAGTGTGCTTGAAAATATCTGCCACCTTTCCCCATCTGGTTGCCGTATAAAATTCCTGTCCAGGAGGCTGTTTAAAGTCTGGTACAAGACGAATGGTGGCAATTTCATGCCGAAGGATCTTAATCCCCCAAACTCCACAGAGTTGCGGCCAAATGAAAAATATTGGGCTATAATGAAGCAGGAGCTTCTTAAGCATCCTAAAGTTATCACTACAGAACAGGAAATGTTGAAGTAATGGTTGGATGCGGAAAAAAATGTCGGTTCAAGCGTTGTACAAAATCTTATACGTGGTATTAAGAAGAAAATTCGGGATTTTGGATTATGTAAAGACATACAGTGAAATAAAAATACCTAAACCAAGATTATACTAAGATTGTATTTTATTCCCTGAATTTTTCATGACAATCGGTTGAGAGACTTGTTTTTGAGGGCGTGTTTAAAGTGATGCATTTTAACTGTGGACACCCTTTACTGGTCGCAGTGGTTTATGTTCCGAACAGAGAAAAATAAAATAAAAATGTTTTTCAATATATTTCGATTGCGAAACGAACTCCAGCTAGCGTATTGATGAATAATATCTTTGGTACATTCTTTAGTGATTGATATTTCAAATTTTATTGAAGACTGTGTGGTGCCCGGTGTCCTTATATTCATCAATATAATATTCATCAATCAATCCAAGCATAACTCTTCAAAAGGACGTATGTCGCAAATGTAAACAAATCGAATTTTTCATTCTATCCTGTCAGTAATAAACACTCTTAATGTAGTAGCAATTGCCAAATACTACTATCAAAATTATTCAGTTATATGCATCGAATTTCATATGCATGACGCAAGTGCTAAACGTTTTCAAATACCGACGTATCTAACCGGTGTATGTTACAAGCAAGATGTCACACTGACGTATCTAACATGGTGTATGTGTATGGTATGGAGGCAAACCGGTGTATGTGTTAATTATCTCAGAAATAGAGCGAAAGTGAATGAAAACTAGGATTTTGACTTCATGTAATATTATTTAACTATGATAGAATGAACCGATCGAATAAAACTTGAAGTAAAGTTAAATAGGATTTAATGAAAGCATCTGGAACTTCTACCTCATTTTTCTCAATTCATATCAAATGTTAGATACGTCTATTTGAAAAGTTATTCTTGAATTCATCGTGCTTATCACCAGATTCTGCAGTTGATACCAACATAAATCCACGATCATAATTTTAGTATCCACAATGCCAATGGAAATAGCTGTGATATGTTCAAACTACAGTCAAAGTAGTATTTATTAACATTTGTTGCACTTAAGTCTTTTGAGCCTTTTTTTTTTTTGAATAATTAAAAAAGAGCAATACGTCAGTCCCATATATAAACAACGAAATTTATGTGTGGTGGCAATATATTAGGAATCATTAATTAATCACTCTATTTTATCAAACGACAACGATTGAGATAGCTATCGAACAAAATCTTTCGAATAAAGATGATATCATAGTGCGGGTTAAGTTCCACAGCTTAGTCAACGTTATCGAGCCAAACCAGACAAGAGGCAGGCAGGTTTCACGTTTCATTTCAGACCTCTGCCACCGTGCCTAAATTTCAGCAAACATAAAAGTCGACGCCGCGTTTTCTGCGACAAAGTGGAGGTGCTGAAATCATCGCACCGAAATGGAGACAAAAGCGATATAATTGGGAATTGATTAAAATTTATTTAAAAATTTAAATGAATTTCGCAGTCGGCGGCGTGACAATCATAAGATTGTGCTGCGCAGCTGCCATATTCAATCTAGGGCTTGGAAGACAACGCAGTCGAGAGAGCCGCAAACTGTGGTAAATGAGCGTGTAAATGGCGGCTTATTTGGTTGATTTATTTATATCTGCTTTAGCCGTTGCTGCTTTTGTTAGGTGAATAGACATTCATTTTCACTGGAATTCAAAATCGAAGAAATTAGTCCAATAATGCTATAAAATTGATACATCTTCAACGCCAACAGCAGGTAGATGGAGAATGGAATGACTTGATATATTTGCTCAAAAACCTCTACAAGTGAACTTAATCCGATGTGGTACGGCGCAGCAAACTGTTTAACGGGATGAAAGATTGCATTCATTGGCGAGGCGTTGGAGCTGCTTATCAATAATTAAATCGGCAGTGGAGGATAAATAGATCCCATTGATGCTATGGTGCAATAGAAGTGATGCTTTCAAAGTGTATACGTTATGAATTGATCGTTTTTTTTATTCCATATGGGACAAATGGCTCCTATGGTGACTTCTGGACACGATGCTTAAGCCCAGGGATGGAAATTCATTTACATTCATTTGCCACTGACTTCCATTATATGGATTTTTTTAATCCGATGTACTGAGATTATATAGGTACTCATTATACCTACAAGTTTTAATAACTAACTCAAATTTGAATGGCATATGTATGCATATGATTTTCAGTCGAAACATCAAATACATTCTATTGAATTTAAATGAATTTAAAAAAAAATTGACAAAGTGAACCTAAAGGTGCTTCGTTTCACATAATTCTGCTGATGAAAAAAGTTATGAGAAATTGAATATTAAATGTGGCGTTAAATGAAGGTACATGATTTCCCATCTCAGCTTAGGCTCATCAACTAAAATCGCCTGTTTATCCATTTGTAACAGAATAATGACTATAACCTATAACTCATACTAAGTACTGTTTTTATTTCGTGTTTAGGTAGGGTAGGTAACGACTTAAGCACCCCGAGACCCTATTCCAAGCACGGGGTTAACGTTAAACTACAACGCTCATTTTTTGCAGTATGGTGCTCCATCTAGTGAAGCACCATACTACAAAAAATGAGCGTTGTAGGTTAACGTTAACACCGTGCTTGGAATAGGGTCTCGGGGTGCTTAAGTCGTTACCTACCCTATGTAATGTTAGTTCTCCATCATCTGCTGCATAAACAACAATAAGAGAACATCCATTATAGATGTCACGCAAAAAAAACATGTTCGTCACGTATTTTGTATGGTTAAAACTAAAACAACTGTTTATAAGGATCGTCACAATGTGCACAGGATGCACGAATCTTGAGAGTAGATCGTAACAACCCAAGGATTGTCATCCTAGCAGTAAAGGAAATCTTACGCTGCAGCAACAAGGTCGGCAGAATAAGTTTGCATGTCGTCTGGAATTTGCCAAGAAACACGTCGACAAGCCGATTTTCTTTTGGAAAAAGGTGTTGTGGACAGATGAGAGCAAGTTCGAATTATTTGGACACATTCATCGATCCAGGATTTGGTTGAAAATGGAAGAGGAGCTTTTGGAGAAGAAAAGTAACTTTATCAACAAAACTAAGGCAATGCCGGCATCGGCCCCGCCCGAATGCATGTCAAATAAGGAAAAGGTAGGAATATGCTGACGTGATACTCGCTGGAAACCGAGAACACCTCTGAACTTTCACGAGAAATCACTGGGTTGTTGGATACCAAGGTTGGGCGGCAGCAGGCTTTGTTTTGGTAGACGATAAGCTGTTTAGTGAAACATTCAGGTATAAGTACCGATTTACGATTTAAACCGATTGATGGCAACAGTAAGGATGCTAGTGGCGCCACTTACAAAGTGTGATGGTGGTTTTTTATTGGGAATACAAAGTTATTTTTAATGAAGCTGGAAAGCCGATTTGGACCGATTTAAACCAACAGTAAGGATGCCATTATGGTCACTAACAAAGCGTGATGGTGGGGTTTCATTAGGAAAACAATGGAAATTAGTATTACCGCTTGAGATTTTGGATAGATTTTTACCAACAGTGCTTTACTTGTTCCAAGACATGGTGGCCCGGCGGATATGGCGAGCGAACAATATGGATCACAATTAATTATGACCCCTACCATCGGCTCATCACACCCGACCGAACACCACATCTCATCGGGAAGCATTGTTTATTGTTTTCTTTATTCTGAGTTCACTCGATCACTCGCGCCATTGAACAATATATAACCGAAACAATAGATAACGCGATATGCCCGAAAACAAATCACATCCGATGAGCGACGCTGACTCTTTGTTTCTGCAATTTGTGCAACTGCGTTTCACAAACTATTTTACTAGTGTAACTGATATTTGCAAGAAGCAAGTTGAACGTCCTGAAGACCAATCTATATCATGAATTACGATTGAATGATTTGGTGAAATATGCGTCCTTAGAAGCTTCTCGCGCTTTCTGGAAGATAAATAAATCTTTGCCCAGGATCATCCGAATATTTTGTCGATGGCAAATATTATTGATGATTCTTAGAACTGATTTGGATGAAGTAAAAACTATAACTATATTGATTTTATGTATGACAGCTCTATCCTGTATAACAAAAAAAAACTTCCAGTCTCATTGTCTTTCTTAGTAAAATTAGTTAACGGATGAGGCATATTTTACATAAATGTAAAAATGCAAAAGTTAATAAAACAATGTTAAAAAAGTTAAACGAAAAAAATTAAAGTTATCCAACCTATTTTGATATAAATGCTTTGACCAATCACTTTGCTTTCTTCAATAAATAAACCAACCGTTTGAAAAGGTTATTTTGAATTATGCTTCACATCAATTCCAACTCAATTTTTGCAGTCGATCAGTTTGGATTTCACCATGGGCATTTAACTCCCAATCAACTCTTAAGAGTTACAAATTCAATTCGTTCAAACAAATCTGATAGCTACTGCACTGGAGTTACTCTTCTAGACATAGAAAAACCAATCGACAGTGGTTGGCATGGAAGTTTGATTGCGAAGCTGAAACAGTTTTCAGTTTATCTTATGATGTAAGTCCAAGGTTACTTAACTGATAGAACTTTGCAGGTAAATTACCAGACTTTTAAATCTAGTCGATAGTATGTTAGAGCTGGATAGTATTTTTGGGCCTATCGTGTATAACATTTTGTGTTTATATCTTCTTATAAAATGGAAATCCAAAATTTTGTCTTATGAACAAACTTCTAATACACATAAAAGAAAATGACTGGTCATGCTATTAGCTTTGCCGATATGGTCTAGTTGTTGCACAATCAGGAAAAAGCCACTTCAAAGGATTCGGAACAAAATTCTGACGATGATTTTGAAGTTGTCTGGTACAATGTTGAGACTCTTGAACAAACGTCCAGCAAATATTGTCAATAAATTCAGAAAAAATGCAACTGGAGAGTTACGATTGATTCTCTTTGTAGGTAAAAATTTGTTGAAGTTGTCTGGTACAATGTTGAGACTCTTGAACAAACGTCCAGCAAATATTGTCAATAAATTCAGAAAAAATGCAACTGGAGAGTTACGATTGATTCTCTTTGTAGGTAAAAATTTGTTTTAAGTTTTATTTATAAAAAATTATCTTATTAACTGACATCCAAATTTAATTTATATGCAAGCTGTTTTATATACTGAACTGCTAGAGCAATGTATAAATATAGTTCATAGTATATAAGGTTTTGGTAGGCTACTTTAGACGCTGGAGTACATAAGATAATTCAGAATGTAAATTGATTAGTTAAAACAAAGTTGACCTCATATTAACACATCTCGTGAATAAGTTGTATCCAACTTCGAAGGTAGTGCGTTTAAATCGCACCTACCTCCGCAGTGAGGTATAACGTAGATCTCAAGAGATAAATCGATTATCGGCGAACTGATTCTCCAGCCTTCAACCAGTGACACAATATGATCCACACCACCCGGAAACAACACCTTCTGCACCATCATATTTCATCGGGAATGCGCTTTATAGTCTCGTCAAAATGAATACTCACATCTGTTTCAAATATTAATTGTATCAATATTATTTTCCAATTTAATTAAATAATTGTTTGTCCTTGCTTTTTTAAAAGAAGATTAACACAGCCCAAATCTAAAATTGACATGTTGGCATGTTTCTCGAATGATCACGCTTCGCTTCAAGAGCGATTCAGGTAATGTCACTTCGTCGAAGCCATCTGGTATGACATCAATAAGAAGATACCTACAATAAGGCGATTAAGGTGGGCTTGAAAAAATGTGGCGCCTGCATTTTCGATCCCACAAGCAAGCAACATTTTAGAAAAGTATACGAAATACAGAGTTGTCCAGTCAGGTCTCGCCCACAAAACAAGACATGGATAAAATGTGTGTATGTTTGAAAAGCAGCCCAATCAAAAAACGACATCGTTACGAAGCGGTTGTATGAAATTTAAATTTTCTTGCGTCTCTTTCTAGGCATGGCCAATGACAGCGCTAATAAGTCGCTTCATCTTTTGCATGCGGCAACTGACATGCACGATGATGTCCACATTCTATCCGGCTGCGACTGACGTTAAAGCAACGCATCCGCTAAGAAACAAATGTGTGAAGACGATGATGGTCAAATGCAAACAAAAGCAATAATGCATGCATATACACATAAATAACGCCGAATGCTACATTCTCACCAGGAGAAAAATGACTCATAATGAAAAAATGGTATGCTGTGATAGATCGATCTCTGCACACCCAGCAGCAAATATTAATGGAATTGGAGATGCCACAAAAAAATTGTCAAACTAATTGATTTGTTTGTCGTTTTGGCGATCTAACGTCTGAAACTAAATTGGGAAGTTTTCAGAGAAACCAATTCAATGAACGTTCCATGTTCTACAAGTTCTAACACGAAAGAGATCAAAGATCTCACATTCTTCTTTAGATAGTAATCAAATAAGTATATGATTTCAAAACCTGAGCCTTTTCGCACTTGATCAGAATGACAAGCAAAACCAGATCACTCAGATGAAACCAGTTGTTCCCACTGAGAGTGGCAGCAAAAAGAGTCACCACCACAATTTAAAAAAAAAGTCGCAAAGCAGGTTGGTTACGCGAGTTTCACCGGGATCGTCTGTGCATACGAGTACAGTAAAAATTAAATGAGAAATTTATTACCGATATTCTTGATCATTAAAATATTCATGGCAAACCAAGAACAGAGCTCGGGCTCCAGGTAAGCTGATGATCATTTTTTTGCAGCGGCTCAGCGCATTCAACTTTCCGGCATAAAGTGGGTATAAAACAAGAGCGAAAACGCTGCTTGCGATTAATGTGTCTGTCCTAAATAGCTAAAGATTTTCAATAACGGAATTTGCAGAGCATCGCCTTGTCCGACTGGGAGAAAAAAATACTTTTAAAATTGGAAATCGGTTAAGTAGATAGCTCGAGGTACGAGAAATAAATCTTTGAAGTAGACCACTTTAATGAGAGTAGAAGAGTAATATTGATTATGTTGATGAAGCAAATTTTTCAAATATATTCAAGCGGTGACGAATCAGCCAAGGAGGCTGGAAGTCATCTTATTAAAAAACAAAACAAACAACATAGAACTTCCGAGTTGTTCAATGTTTTTTATTATAATCTAAACTGATCTTATACAACTGCATCCGGTACGAGAAAGGATCCTGAACATAATTGGGTTAGATGTCGTCCTATTTTTTGTCAATATTGATGATTGCAGCATATCAAAGACATGGCAGAAGAGAAGCGTCAAATCGGCTAGGCCTACTGCGTTGCATGAACCGTAAATATGATTCGGTTAAATGAGTTGGATTCAAATGAAATTTGAACCACAATATATTTTGTGAATCTCCCGAGTGAAGGATGCGTTGACATACACTTCGAGTTATGTCGTGCTGAAAATAATAAAAAAAAATACTTCGAACTTTAATTTTTAACATTTTTTTTGCATATAATGATGACTTCACCCAGTTATTATCCAAAGCTTGTGCAGCGTGGAAGCTTAATTCTGCCACGAACAATGCAATGTCCTAATGAAACCGTTTCTTGTAATGACGCCACAAGTTGTCCGCAAAACAGTATAACGAACAAACCTTTCGTACCAAATCACTTGCTCGTATCAGGTTTTCCAAAAGTTTCTACAAAAAATAGAACGAACACTCCTTTTGTACCAAACCGCCGGATCAAGAGTGTACACAACTTCTTCGAATGCGTGATTTTCGTATTGAGAACCCGAGCAAAGGACTATACCAAATTGATAACAAATACTCATACCCAGTTATCATTGTTTGATCACTGAATATGTTATAATTTAGACTGAATAAAAAGACAAAATAACAAAATGAATAACAAAAACATAATAGCTTATTTTGTTATCACTGTGAACATAATGATAAAAAATCCTGTGATGAGAGAAAGTTTTTTTAATAGTTCCTATTTATTTTATTTTTTTGAAACGAAATCTCTCACTAATATAATGATTCTTTTGATAAAAAGGTACATTTTTTGATAAAAAAAAGCTGGTAATATCCAAAGCATTGTTTTCAATCAGTAACGTTTGTAAAAAAATGTATTTTAAAAGTACTAACACTAATTATTATATTTGTTCGAAAAAGATTAGCTTGTGTGGTAAACAACCGACTTCGGAATCAGTTTAACGATATAGGCAAATAGCTTCTAGCGTATGTCCATTTACAACTGGTAAACCGAATTGTTTGTAACAATCACCAAATGAAGATTATTATGGATCTAAATAAGGCTTCTATTTATAACTGATAGGTCTTGTTTCAGCTGCTGCTTAAATTGCATCGAAAAATAGTAATTGTAGGGTTAACAGATTTACAATGTCACGTAAATTTGTCAAATGTGTATTTTGTAAATTTACTTATGTAAATTTTGATACATCGCACATATGTATAAAATTATTTGTCTACTTTAACCTTAAGCCGTGTCATGGTTTCTGATGAATTTATCATGAAATGTTAAATTTTGATTTTTCGAGGGAAAAGCTGTTAAAACCATAACTGGGTCTCTTATACGAGATCTTCTCCTGCAAGCTAGCCACCGGGGATAAATGTAGCTAATGAACGGTGCACCATATCATACATGATATGATGACGTCTCGGTGATTGTCTAGTATTTAGCCCTTGTTGGTTGAAATTCCTCCAAAAGGCTATGAATACCTGAAACACAATTGTGATAAAGCGAGTGAAGTTCTAGCTCGAGTAGTTCAAGGTTTCACGTTCCATGGTGCAGAAACGACAGATAATGCTCGAATCAAAGTAAATATGGATGCACGGTTTAATACACCATCGCGTCCCTGGTGGTTGGAACAAAAAACGGTTGACAGGCATTTATTGATGATTTATTGACGAAGAATTTAGTGGGTTTTCTCGATTGATCGACGCATCTCGAAATTACGGATCATGGAACTGGAGAAAAGAAAATTAATTGTGCACAAACATCTAGAGAATCCTTCGTGGTCTGCCTCAAAAATAGAAAAAGTGTTAAAATTCCCAAAGTCAACGGTGTCTTGTATTCAAACGTTACAAGGATACTCCGAGTGTGGATAGAGCACAGCGCATCTAAGTGGCACTAGGGACAAAGAGCTGAGGAGAAAGGTGCTGAGGTACGTGAAAGACAACCCAGGTGTCTCCATAGGTGATTTGGCAAAGAAATACGATTCCACCTTTTCCACCGTGCGTAACATCCTTTCAAGAGAATGATATTATGTCTTTTTGTGCAGGTAAACCTCCGAATCGCTCCCTGAAACAAAATGTAGTGGCCAAAAAGTGAGCACGATTACTACACGATCGAGATTTGACGAAATTCTATGGCTGTATTTTAATGGATCACGAAACATATATCAAAATGGATTATAAACAAATCCCCGGGCGAAAATTTTACCTGGCAACTGGTTGTGGGGACGTCCCTTCCAGGTGTAAATTTGTTTTTGCTGATATGTTTGCTGGGAAACTTATGACTTGGCAACACTTCTAACACAATGACGTCGAAGGTTTACATTAAAGAGTGTCTGAAAAAGCGGATTTTACCCTTCATTCGGCAACACAAGACCAACGTTATGTTTTGGCCGGATCTAGCCAGCTGCCACTACTCTAAGGAGGTACTAGGTTTCATCGCCAAAGAGATTAATCCTCCGAATTGCCCTGAGTTTAGACCGATCGAAAAATATTGGACAATTGTCAAGCGACAACCTCGAGGATGCGGTAAAGAAGGGACAAATGCACAACAAATGCGTTTAAAGTGGAATAAGTTCGCCAGTACAGCGTCACCAGCGACTGTGCAGATCATGATGGAATCGATCACAAGTAAAGTGCGACAGTTCGCTCGAAACGGTGAAATGTAATAACTTGTTATATATCGTTTGAAAGCTGAATAAATACCATTTTGTTTAACGCTTGATCAACCGTGTATGTTGTTTAATTTTTTAGTTATGATCACTTGAATGCATCCAAATTTAATTTGAATCGGGCTTTATCATTCTCAACCTGGCGAATGTTTTTCAAATGAGATCTACTCGGGCAGTGTCCGGTTCTTATGCCAGTATAGGTACAAAGAACTCTCTTATTGAGCTTCAAGAGCATTTTACTGATTGTGATATTTGAAACTATAAACCTCTTTGATTGAACACATTTTGTCGTGACCAACAAGTTGAAAATCACTCTTTGTTCTTCCCAAGATTTTAGTTCCATTTTATGGCACAGTATGATATACCGCAGTATGGTTCTGGGCCAATAAACTGTGCATTTGAAACTTGCTTAGCAAGCTCGAAGAAATTCCATAAACTTTAGACTTGATATTTTTAAAGGGAACATATTTCTTAAAGAAGTTCAATGTCATCGAAAAGTAGAATTTCTAGAGACCTTTTCAATTGTGTCATTCTGAGGATTATGTTTATGGTTTATCTAAAATCTAGAAGTTTCTGAGATAGTGACTAGCTGTTCAATGAACAGGTTAAACATGGCAATTGTGTCAATCTGAGGATTATGTTTATGGTTTAGAAATCTGGAAGTTTCTGAGATAGTGACTAGCTGTTCAATGAACAAGTTAAACAGATGAATCTTCAGTTTTTGATTTTGGAAGCTTCTATAAAAAAAATATTGAAAATCGTCACCTTGCAAAGCAAAACTACACTAAACGATGGCATCACCGTTTTAGAGAAACTACCCCTACCCTATGGTTGGGTAGGTGACTAAGACTTTTCGAGTAGAGAGCTTACTGAAGTTTGTTTACAACGTTACTGATAGTTAACGTTGGACATCGTCCATCGACGTCCATCGACATCGACAAGCATGATTCAACAAATCGTAATAGAAACTTATTTTTATTTTCAACTATCATACAGTTTTGATTATTCAAACAAAAGGATTTATGATGAGATATATGTTACAGCAATTCACATGGTTGAATATATTTATAGAAAACACATTTCGTGGTATTATAAATCAATCTAAATTAAAAATTAGGCACTTGGTTAGACATTCTGTGAAAAAATCAGTATTCTTCAAGTTCTTCAGTGCAACGTTTGTAAATTTTTTTTGTAGTATGTATCAACCGCAAGTTGACACGTAGATCAGCAGTGCACTCCAATGAATCATACTTCAACCGAAGCGTTCGAAAATGAACTCGTTAATCTAAATAATCTTTTGCAGCTTAAATTATTTTGAGTCATAAAAAAGTACACCACGTATAGTTGAGATGAGAATACATTTACTTCATGAACGCAAGCAAGATAGTTCTCTTACAGATTAACCTCTGACCAACATAAACAAGTTGGAATGGTATTTTTAGGCAAGCGCGTTGGGCGGCTGGCCGATAAAACACCGACTTAAAGAGCTAAACCGTAAGAATGCACATCGTACATCAAGTTCAACTACTAGCACAGTCAGTTTAAATACAAATAAATTAAATTTAACGATGAAATTTACTTTATTGCTTCCACACATCACTAGTTTTATCGTTCCTCCCTACTACTACTTATTTTTCTTCAAATTCATTCTCTGTCTATCACACATTGGAATGCGATACCGAAAATCTGCTATTCTTACTCATACCATCTCTTTTCTCCTAAGACTGACTGAGTCAAATTTCAGACAGTCAGCTAAACCAAAGATTCCCTGGCAGAAGAGTCTGCGTGTGATACCGTTGTGTTTTATGTTTTTCTAACCTTTTCGAAGTTTACTATTTGTTTAATAACATGTTTTGTAAATAAAATGCCCGGTTGAGCAATGGTAAGACAAACTTGGAATGCACAAAGACGATACACACATCTAAATCAACATGCCGATCGTACGGAAAGATAAACACACTTCTCTGTGCACCTAGACCGGTGGTTTGGTCTTAAAAAAAAAGTGGGACGAAAAATGCTCTCACTGAACCGGTAGCCACCGATTTTGGAGCAGTCATTTTTATATTTCATTGGATTGATTTCGTCACTTTTGAAGCGTTATGCCATTCCTCAACCCTCAGTGTTCTAAGCACAGTTCTACAAGTTTTCAATTGCGAGCTTGCTTAGCATTTTTGTGTTAGTTCAATTGCGTAAATTTAACATTTATTCTTATGAAAATTAGAGGAACTATCCAATCCGAGAAATTTCAAAATAGGACCAGCAATAAAATTAAGCCTCAATTAGCACTACATGGATTCCGAACTTAACACGATTTATATGGTTATTTTGAAAATTTTGTTACGCTCCATTTATGTGCATGGCCGTGACCAGAAACTTGACTCCTTTGTCAAGTTTTGTAATTACAGTGATTTGCTAATATAGAAAATAACTTTCAAAAACATGGTGGAGATTAAAATAAATAAAATTTGTTGAATTTTATGCGCTAATCGGCACTCAAACTTGGTAAACGCTGACATCCTTTTTTCTAAACTTATGACTAGACAACACCTTTAAAACAATCAGTCAAATCAACAAGAACATAATGTTTCATTTCGACGTAGCTGAGTAGCTCAGGTTACCCGTTCTGCTTACTGAGCAGAAGGTCGGAGTTTCAATCCCAGGCCCATCCCCTTTCTTGTCATTTGTCAGTTTGCCTAGGTTTAAAAAAAGGCAGTCCACTACTCACTCGCATTGTTCACTAGTCACAGTGAATACTATTCTAAAAATAACTCTACAATAAATAAACTTATACATTTAAGATGGAAACAAATACCATGCTCCTCCATCTATATGGTTCTCTTTGCAATTATACTAGTTTTGGTCAATGACGGATGAGTGAATACCAAACGTACGATCTTCTTATTTTTCACATAAATCAGTCCAATAATCAAAACCACAAGCATGGAAAATCTCTTGAGAATCTATTATTCAGTAAACTGTTATGGATGGTTCAACCTGGTTTTGGCATTTGTCCATAATACTAGGGAGGATGCATAGGTTGTTTTTATGTAGCACTTGGACTAAGATCGAGTGCAAAAGTGTTTACACCGTGCCCAATATATTCTCATACACTTTTTCCTAGCATTAGTGTCGTGCAACTACTCAACATTCACGTATGTGTTAGTGTAGTTTTGCACTATGTTCATACAAACGCTTTTAGGTTGTGTCCGATTGTTTTCATTCGGTGTCTTTCACCAGTGATGAAGGAGTTTCGTGCTGTAGTGATAAAAAAGTTTTTGAAAGGCGAGCGCCCGGGCGCTATTTTCAGACATTTGAAAAACCTCGGAGTAAAGCAGGATTTTGTGTACCATCCGAAGGTACCTTGACACCGGAAAAGATCCGGTCGTACTCGTACGGCGCGGACTGCACGAGTTGTTCAAGTGGTCAGGGAACGGATTAGCCGAAAATCACAGCGCTCTGTACGTAAAATGGCCGCAGATCTGAATGTTTCGAGATCGTCAATGCACAATATACTGCAAAATGATCTTGGATTCCAAGCCCTCAAGAAACGTAAGGTTCACGGAGTTTCGGAACCTTCCAACCAGAAACGATTCGAAAGTCTTCTTTTGTCGCGGCACGGTGGGGAAGAATTTATCTTTTCCGACGAAAAGTTATTCGTCATGCAACAATCCCACAATGTCCAGAACGACAGATTGTGGGCTCTCTTTTCGAGAACTGTTCCAGAGAGTGATAGGAATATTCCACGGTTCCAAAGTGCTGCGTCAGTGATTGTTTGGGGAGGAATTTGCAAGCGAGGCAAATTACCACTGGTTTTCATCGAAAAAGGCGTTAAAGTGAATGCCGTATAATATAAAACGGAAGTTTTGGAAAAAGTTGTCAAGCCATATGTACAAGAGGTGTTTGGAGATGATCACTATGCGTTTCAACATGACGGAGCGCCATCGCATACTGCAAATCTCGGTCAGGGCTGGTGCCGAGAAAATTTGACCGACTTCACCAGATCTGAATCCCTTGGATTATTTCGTATTTTCATACATGCGAAAGTAAATGACCACAGGGCATGAACCATTTCAAAACCGTGATCAAACGAATTTGGGACGAAATTCCGATCGTGTCGCCTGCGACGGTTTCGAAAAACGTCTGCAGCTGGTCAAGAAGGTTAAAGGCGGTGTTATTCCAAAACATATGCTGTAGTTGATCAGTATTATATTGCATATAATAGGTAAAGCTATCAATAAAATTTGGATTATCGATTTGAAATAAAAAGAGTTTTATTTTGTATGAGAATATATTGGACACGGTGTAAATGCACGTCCATAGTTACATGATAGTTTTAGATACCTGTATCATTTTGCATCAGTATTTTGTGGTAGGTATAACCTAGACTTTGCTTTGCTTTGAAATTGTAGCTGCGCCGATGGAGTTAAGGGACGATCCTGTATTTTAAATACGCTGCCGATTTATTTTCCACAATTTCCGGTGGAGCTAAATCGTTGGAGAAATAAAAAAAAAAGCTGATACATTTATATTAATCAAATAATTTCACGTGTGTTTATAAGTACTTAATTCGGTTTTTGGTGCATTTGGCTAATCAAAATATGGTATCTCTAGCTGTTAAGAAATGAAGACTGCGTACTGCACTTTGAAATCTGTCAAGTTTCTTCAAATCTAACATCACTTCAGTTTACCTCGTGACGACTGCGATAAAGTGTGCAAAATTGGATAATAGTTAAAATGTACACTGTTCTCAAATTTCAAAAAAAAAAATCGCCTAATCACTCTGAGTAAACATGTTCAAAGGAGTGTAGGCAGTAGGATCGCCTGATGAATTAGATTTGAGCCTACTATCGAATGTCAGAATATATTATGTCAGCATGAATTAAGACCCAGACTACTTTATGAGCTTATTCAAAGTAAAAAGTTAGAGCAGAAAACGGTTTCAGCCTCCGTGAAGAAAATGATACATGATACTTTTTCATACAGCAGGTTTCCTTTTTTTTAGTCAGTATCGTAAAAAGAAGAAGGTATGACAAACTTCGCCGTGACGGAAGCTTTTATCTATGGTCATTTTCTACGACAGGGTAGTAATAAAAATAACACTTCCTTTAGTGTATATTCTCCTCTGATTACCGCTGCTGTTAGGAACCCAAATGATACATAGCTGCCAGAGGTGGAAACGTCGTGTGGTGCTGTGAGTACAATTATAAAATTATTTCTCGGGAAAAGAAATAGCAAAATCAAAACTGATCAGATCCTATTCACACAAATCACAGACGGATAGTTAATCAGTTTAAAATTTCTAAAATAATTATAGATTTTTGATGTAAGTTTGTAATATGAGTGTTCATTCTCACCTTTGTGAAGTACTTCATCTTATCTTGGTTAGAAACAGTCTACGGATCAAATAAAAGAGAATTCCTGTAAACCATCACTCGGTGGAAATTATAGAAGACTCTAATTGTTATGCCTCATTTGGAACCTCTTGCACGTTATTATGTGGAAGCTTACATTTCAGCGCAAAATGGAAGCCTTAATATTCTTGTCACCTGTGTTAGATCTTTATCGGACGCACACTGCGCCCCATCTCGTCGTTGTTAAACATGATATACAAACAGAGAAAAGACACACATGTAAATATCCACAGTGACTTACCATTGAACTTTTGCGCTCGGATCCCCAGCACCGAAGACAACTTAGAGATCGAGTCTTTGGTGTTCCGTTCCAACAGCGTTTTGGCGTGCACTGCAAGCTTATTCTCTATCGTGTGTGTACAACAGGTGCCACCGGGCGGCACATCACAGTAACGCAATGGTCTGTCTGTAAAAAAAGAAGAGAGAAAAGAAACCGTCAACACCCGGCTTGAAGTAGTATAGAAAAATAAAAATAAAATGAATGAAGGAATAATCTACTCCGCAAATTACATTACCGCACAAATCTTTAGATAATGTTAATAATTAATAATCTAATTACTACATTTAGAATTAATTCTTTGAAATTAATTCAATTTCCCAAATTTAGATTTAAACTCGTAAAATTGACGGGTAAAGGATAAGCACGTTGACCACCATGTCGGACTAGAACATTTGATACCTTACACAATGGCCCATACGAGATAGACTATAACCAAGTTAGCATTTTCCGTTTGGTGCAATTTGCCTTCGATTACCTGTCACCAAACTATTAAAAGGTTTGTGAGGAAACAAACATTAAAAAATCATCCAGCACCATAAACCGTCTAGGTACCGAACAATAGTTTGAAATGTAATCCATTAAATCCCTCTTAATGACGTTGTCAATAAATGAATGGGGTCCCCGGTCGTCCAACAAGAAATGCGCGTTAGACCGTTGAAAGCGAGAACACACAGAGAAACTCCGAAAAAGGGAAGCCGAACTACATAATACATAGCGTTAAACAGCCACAAATCTTCATTCGACACGCTTGGTGTGTGGGTTTGCTTTCAATGAGCGTTTATTACGATTTATTGTTAAATTTACAGGAAAAACTGCGTTTAGTCAATAATTATCACGCCATGAAACTGAACAAATTTCAAACACGGTCAGTCATCAAATTATACAGCAGTTCGAAACCCTACTGAATAAGAATATACAATGAAGAAGAGCCATAGGCCTAGAATTTAGCACTGTTGTTTTCAATTAAGTGTCGCTCAAGTACACTCCATACTCGACTGCTACGATTCTGTACGATTCTGCTGGTACGGCAGAGGAACCCTTGCTGGGAATCGGATTGAGATGTACCAATTTAGGAAATTGACTTTCCTGGGTTGCGATGAATGTTGAAAGTTCAACCAACTGTTATGATTGCATTATTTGTGAAATGGAAATGAGTTCTTCTTCCTTTCCAATTTATGTTGAAAACGATACAGTTCGATGAAGATTCAACGTTTTAGTTGCAACTTTTACTTAAACTTTACGAATTGGTTGCTTTTATGTAAGTTTGTCTAATCCATTACCTTTGAAATTTGCTTGAAACATCCTAACAATATTTAGACAAATTTAGATTTACAAGCATTTCTAAAACAAACGTGTGAAAAAATGTTAAAAAAAACATTAATCGGTTTTCCTAAAAGCTTATTATAAGATATACAATAATAATATGACGTCTTTGATGCCTAATTTCTTTTTCAGAATTTCAGCAAAACACTTACTTTAAAATTGCACTTCTGAAATTTAACTTCCATATTCATAAAAGACTGGCATACAACTATAAGCATTATATTTATATTTAAATATACTGTTTAGTGGTATTATGATTAGATAAGCCATTTATATCAGAAATCATCAAACCGGGCCCTTCGGCCACTCAAAGACTAGAATAGTGTAAAGAAAAAATTTAACAACATGTCTTATAAAATAATAATCTTTTATAGAAAGTTGGAATGATCTATTCTGTTTCCAGCTCTTCAGGACTAGTGGGATATTAATACATATCTAATTTTTATTATTTTCTGTGATAATTAAATGAATGTCAGATATAATTTGTACTACGTATAGTATGTTCTCGTATTGACTTACTGTAGCCGATTTTCGCCTGTTCAAGTGAGTTAATGTGGGTCTTAAAATTCCATGTGAATTATTCAAGTTTGCATTTTTTTCTTTTATGACATCCTATTTTTTTATCTGAAAAATTTGAAACCTTGTAAAGAACGATGCACCATTTTGTCATATGTTGTTCTTTTCTGCCAGCATTCCCTGCCGATTAAATTAATGTTCTTTTAAGGATTTCAACCATGGGCAAACAAACGTAATTCTTTCTCCTCAATCATCGAATACACATTTACGAACATTTCAAATATTTAAGGTTCACAAGACTCCAGCCATATAGCATCACAGCCATCGAGTGTCTCTATACATTCTACCAAACTTGCGTACAAAATTGCTAGATTCTTGACACACAGCCCACAAAATGACGTTAGTGAATGCCGTTCTGTTGTGTATTTATATCATTTATTCAAAGTGACGTATGTTTGCCTGTGTTTCCAGAGTTCTCAAAGGTATTTCTTTGGTATTTGGAAGCATCTAATCTTTGAAGCTAGTAATAGTGGTGTAACAAGCAAGCACAATGATACGCTTAAGATCCATTGCAGTCGAATGAATTACTCACCGAGACCACCAAAGACATCCAACTGCTTCGGAAAACAAACCCTTGACCCTTATATTGGAAAACCGTTTAAATTTGAAATTTTGTTCAGGCATAGGTTTATGTTTCATTAGAAATATGGCAAGATGTCTTCTCCATGTGGTTTTTTAATAATCACTTGACGATTTACATCTGAATGTTATAAGTAAATTTACGACTAGCGCCTATCTTATACTCAATAAGATTCAAAGATGTACAGTCCTCTCTTAAATTAAAATTGACTATGTACGAACACTAGTCCAATTTGACATTTTGTATCATTTTACAAGTTTTTGTTTATATCCTTACATTAATAAAAATGAATCTCACAAGAATGCTCATATAACCGTGAATTGTATTAAAACAAAGGATTTTATTTTTATTTCATCGAAGGTTCTAAAAAACCACCATTACACCATTAAAAAACTGTGTCCATTTCGTCCACAAACGCAATCAGATGCAAGAAGAAGCGCTATATTCTTGACTTCACAAGAGAGATACGAGAGCTGTATGATAAGTACCTGTGTAAGGCAAGAAAACGCATTTTTCAACTTTTTTGTTTATTTATTTCTCAATATAGTCTACTTCTAATTCGATACATTTAATCCAGCGATATTCCAATCACATCAAAAGATCAGGATTTGTCGAATTCCCATAAGATACCTCTGTTGCGACAATGACTTCCTCGGTTGACGTGAATCGCTTTCCGCCATGTCATTATTTCATGGTTGTAAACAAAAAGAAATGGTCAAATCTGGAGAATACGGTGGATGAGGGCAGCAATTGCTGATTGCTGATGAGTGAGCGTTGTCACGGTGGAAAAGCACTTTTTCTTCGCCACATGGGGTCATTTATTCTTCAATTCAGCATCGATTCGTTCAAAAAAATCAGCATAGTACTGCCCCATGATTGTCGTTCCTTTCTCTAAATAGTCGGTAAAGATGATGCCTCGCTAATCCCGAAAAACGGTGCCCATGGCTTTTCCGACCAATGGAACCGTTTTCGCCTTCCTTGGAGCAGGTTCGCCGGGTGAAGTCCACTGTTTTGATTGTTCTTTCATTTCAGGCGTGTAGTGATGGAACCATGTCTCGTCAACAGTCACAGAAACAATTTCTAAACAGTGCTCATAAGTTGTCCATACGATTCTGTTTTTGCTCCTCTATGATAGCTTTTTCATACAATTTTTTTCGTGAAGAAAAGTTTGTATGCTTAAAATTGCGGGTGTTAGCCGTCACATTCTGTTTATCATTACGGTTCGGTACAGTTTTCAAATTGAACGACTTTATAGTTTACGACTTGCTTGGAAGTATGCACGAAGGTCGGGGACATTTTTATTTTCTCTAGCCGCAGTACGTACCGAAAGATCTGGTCTCTTCTACAATATTTGCTTTACCTTTGCGTTGTTCTGGTGGTTCCCGAGATCCGTTTTTGTTCCGCTTCCAGCCTTCCTGGCTGTTGTCAAATGTGTATCGAAAGATTTAAGAACGTTATGGACAGTGCTTGCAGGAAACCCTAGCTTTTTACAAGTTTCCTTACCAACAGATACGGATTTTCATTGCGACCGCTTACAATTGCTTATCGCACTTGCTTTTCTTTCGACGCCATCTTCGATCTAAAAGCTTGTAGTTTCACCAAAAATTGATTTTACACTCAACAGATATTACGTTCATCAGTCTGCGAAATATTTCACGCGTTGATGATGTATTTCCAAAGATATACGTATTTAGGGGCGTCCAGATGTTGTCACGAACAAGCCTTATCGACTTGAAGGTTCAACGAATTTATCTTCAATTGTTGATACCATATCTCTTACATTATGTTTTACGCTTAATCATTACTTTAGATGCCTGGTTTCTTCGGGAATTTTGGAGTATTTTTTCTTTTCATGCAAGTGAATTTAGAGTTATGGAGTTCAAAAATGACAAATATTGAGTATTTTGAGATAAAGGCAAAAAAGGAAGGAGAGAATAATCACTGCTCAACAACAAAGTTTACATTAGCTTATTAAGCATCAGCTACTCGTAACGATTCATATATATATTTTTTTATTATACATATATACTCTCGTGCAAGGCAAATTTACCTCAACATCGCATCCAATTTCAAATCCACACATCTGCGAAGGTATCATGTGTTTTCAGCATCTTGCTAAGTAGACGCCTATTATCAGTTTCCACCTATCCTACCAATCATAAGGACCTGACCAGGTGTTGGACAAAGATATCGATTGAAGAAAAGTATGTACTATCTCAGGCTGCATTTCTGGCGACTCTACAACCAAGACAGTGCATCTTGATCCAGGCTATGTTATGCTCTAACCGTTAACAGAAAACTATCAACAATAATAACTTATCACGAAACACTCGAGATAAATAATCTTTGGTAGAACACCAACTAAGTACAACGGACATAGACATTGTGGAATCGATGGTAATGAAAAAGCTGATGAGCTAGCTAGGCTGGATCTTCTATATGCCATTTCTAGGCCCAGAGCAATTTTGCGAGTCTCTGCATGCTGCAATTAAAATGGAACTCGGAACTGGGAAAGCAGATGGTGATTACAAACTGGAATATAACCACCACTGCCCAGCAGTCAAAAGTGCATTAAGCCTAACATATCGAATACACACAAGCTTCTCGGTTTGTCAAAACATGACCTGTGCACTTACACAGGCCTAATTACAGGGCATTGTATGGTTAAATATCATCTAAGACTAATGGATAAAGTCGGAGATGATATTTGTCGCTTTGTAATGAGGAATGCGAAACCTCTGAACATTTATTGTGCAACTGTGCTGCACTTTTAGCACAAGAACAAATTTTTTCGATAAGAGGCTTTTACAGCCCTTTGAAATATGGTCTCTATGCACTCGTAAGGTAAGTGCGTTTTGTGCTGGACATATTATTCCTTACTGGGATAATAACCTAAATCATGCGATGATGGTTACTTCTCGTAGTAGCTTATCACCTTGAAATGGTATAGAAAAATAAGTTGTGTATCACAATAGATCGAAACAATGGTCGCAGTGATAGTACACCCAACAAAAAAAAGAAGTACAACGGTTTTTAAACAAATAAAAAATCAACAAAAGCATTTAGATCAATTCATATAACTTGATATGATTTATGACAGGTTTGGAATTCTCAAATCAACACTTTTTAATTCGAAAGCACAAAACACACTTATCGGGAAATGAGTGACCATTTCAAGAGGACTTCTTACTCAATCCTATTCACTTAATTTGTTACTTTTCCCACAATGCTGCACACGCACTTCAACCACCAACTATGAGTCTCAACGGAGCAGCGATGAAGGAAATCCGAAAAAGGTACACATCGTAATTCGAGGAAGAATGCCAACATACAACCGACAAAGACAAACTACTGATAAATGTAGCATGTGCGCCTCTTTATTCAAAGAGTGACGTATGTTTGCCTGTGTTTCCAGAGTTCTCAAAGGTATTTCTTTGGTATTTGGAAGCATCTAATCTTTGGAAGCTAGTAATAGTGTGTAACAAGCAAGCACAATGATACGCTTTAGATCCATTGCAGTGGAATGAATTACTCACCCGAGCCACCAAAGACATCCAACTGCTTCGGAAAACAAACCCTTGACCCTTATATTGGAAAACCGTTTAAATTTGAAATTTTGTTCAGGCATAGGTTTTATGTTTCATTAGAAATATGGCAAGATGTCTTCTCCATGTGGTTTTTTAATAATCACTGCGATTTACATCTGGAATGTTATAAGTAAATTTTGACAGCGCCTATCTTATACTCAATAAGATTCAAAGATGTGCAGTCCTCTCTTAAATTAAAATTGACTATGTACGAACACTAGTCCAATTGTGACATTTTGTATCATTTTACAAGTTTTTGTTTATATCCTTACATTAATAAAAATGAATCTCACAAGAATGCTCATATAACCATGAATTGTATTAAAACAAAGGATTTTATTTTTATTTCATCGAAGGTTCTAAAAAACCACCATTACACCATTAAAAAACTGTGTCCATTTCGTCCACAAACGCAATCAGATGCAAGAAGAAGCGCTATATTCTTGACTTCACAAGAGTTGCGACAATGACTTCCTCGGTTGACGTGAATCGCTTTCCGCCATGTCATTATTTCATGGTTGTAAACAAAAAGAAATGGTCAAATCTGGAGAATACGGTGGATGAGGGCAGCAATTGCTGATTGCTGATGAGTGAGCGTTGTCACGGTGGAAAAGCACTTTTTCTTCGCCACATGGGGTCATTTATTCTTCAATTCAGCATCGATTCGTTCAAAAAAATCAGCATAGTACTGCCCCATGATTGTCGTTCCTTTCTCTAAATAGTCGGTAAAGATGATGCCTCGCTAATCCCGAAAAACGGTGCCCATGGCTTTTCCGACCAATGGAACCATTTTCGCCTTCACGGAGCAGGTTCGCCGGGTGAAGTCCACTGTTTTGATTGTTCTTTCATTTCAGGCGTGTAGTGATGGAACCATGTCTCGTCAACAGTCACGAAACAATTTCTAAACAGTGCTCATAAGTTGTCATACGATTCTGTTTTTGCTCCTCTATGATAGCTTTCTCATACAATTTTTTTCGTGAAGAAAAGTTTGTATGCTTAAAATTGCGGGTGTTAGCCGTCACATTCTGTTTATCATTACGGTTCGGAACAGTTTTCAAATTGAACGACTTTATAGTTTACGACTTGCTTGGAAGTATGCACGAAGGTCGGGGACATTTTTATTTTTCTAGCCGCAGTACGTACCGAAAGATCTGGTCTCTTCTACAATATTTGCTTTACCTTTGCGTTGTTCTGGTGGTTCTCGAGATCCGTTTTTGTTCCGCTTCCAGCCTTCCTGGCTGTTGTCAAACGTGTATCGAAAGATTTAAGAACGTTATGGACAGTGCTTGCAGGAAACCCTAGCTTTTTTACAAGTTTCCTTACCAACAGATACGGATTTTCATTGCGACAGCACACAATTGCTTATCGCACTTGCTTTTCTTTCGACGCCATCTTCGATCTAAAAGCTTGTAGTTTCACCAAAAATTGATTTTACACACTCAACAGATATACGTTCATCAGTCTGCGAAATATTTCACGCGTTGATGATGTATTTCCAAAGATATACGTATTTAGGGGCGTCCAGATGTTGTCACGAACAAGCCTTATCGACTGAAGGTTCAACGAATTTATCTTTCAATTGTTGATACCATATCTCTTACATTATGTTTACGCTTAAATCATTACTTTAGATGCCTGGTTTCTTCGGGAATTTTGAGTATTTTTTTTCTTTTCATGCAAGTGAATTTAGAGTTATGGAGTTCAAAATGACAAATATTGAGTATTTTGAGATAAAGGCAAAAAAAAGGAAGGAGAAAATAAATCACTGCTCAACAAAAAAGTTTACATTAGCTTTTTAAGCTCAGCCACTCGTAACGATTCATATATATATTTTTTTATTATACATATATACTCTCGTGCAAGGCAAATTTACCTCAACATCGCATCCAAATTTCAAATCCACACATCTGCGAAGGTATCATGTGTTTTCAGCATCTTGCTAAGTAGACGCCTTATTATCAGTTTCCACCTATCCTCACCAATCATAAGGACCTGACCAGGTGTTGGACAAAGATATCGATTGAAGAAAAGTATGTACTATCTCAGGCTGCATTTCTGGCGACTCTACAACCAAGACAGTGCATCTTGATCCAGGCTATGTTATGCTCTAACCGTTAACAGAAAACTATCAACAATAAAACTTATCACGAAACATTCGAGATAAATAATCTTTGGTAGAACACCAACTAAGTACAACGGACATAGACATTGTGGAATCGATGGTAATGAAAAAGCTGATGAGCTAGCTAGGGCTGGATCTTCTATGCCATTTCTAGGCCCAGAGCAATTTTGCGGAGTCTCTGCATGCGCAATCAAAATGGAACTCAGGAACTGGGAAAAGCAGATGGTGATTACAAACTGGAATATAACCACCACTGCCCAGCAGTCTAAGAAGTGCATTAAGCCTAACATATCGAATACACACAAGCTTCTCGGTTTGTCAAAACATGACCTGTGCACTTACACAGGCCTAATTACAGGGCATTGTATGGTTAAATATCATCTAAGACTAATGGATAAAGTCGGAGATGATATTTGTCGCTTTTGTAATGAGGAATGCGAAACCTCTGAACATTTATTGTGCAACTGTGCTGCACTTTTTAGCAGCAAGAACAAATTTTTCGATAAGAGGCTTTACAGCCCTTTGAAATATGGTCTCTATGCCCTCGTAAGGTAGTGCGTTTTGTACGGACATATTATTCCTTACTGGGATAATAACCTAAATCATGCGATGATGGTTACTTCTCATAGTAGCTTATCACCTTGAAATGGTATAGAAAAATAAGTTGTGTATCACAATAGATCGAAACAATGGTCGCAGTGATAGTACACCCAACAAAAAAAAAAGAAGTACAACGGTTTTTTAAACAAATAAAAAAAAATCAACAAAAAAAACATTTTAGATCCATTCATATAACTTGATATGATTTATGACAGGTTTGGAATTCACTCAAATCAACACTTTTTAATTCCGAAAGCACAAAGCACACACTTATCGGGGAAATGAGTGACCATTTCAAGAGGACTTCTTACTCAATCTATTCACTTAATTTGTTACTTTTCCCACAATGCTGCCACGCACTTCCAACCACCAACTATGGTCTCAACGGAGCAGCGATGAAGGAAATCCGAAAAAGGTACACATCGTAATTCGAGGAAGAATGCCAACATACAACCGACAAAGACAAACTACTGATAAATGTAGCATGTGCGCCTTTGCGCTTTGTCGCTTTCGGCACTTCTTCAATTATGTGAGAGATCTTTAGCGCACCGTGTGAGAAAATCCAGGAAATGCCAGACTCCAACGAAACCGACCGACCCAACAACAGTGAGAACGAGAGATCACCCACAGTTCCATGATTGTTAGGAAGAAGCTTGCTTAGCTTTACGACTCCCGGCAGTCGTTTTATTTGAATGTGTTATCGAATCATTCACCGGAGACTATATTTGCTGTTCCTGACATTGCTTCTTTCTGACTCGACTGAAAGCAAGTATCCCTGGAACATAAAATCTCATCCAAAACTGAGATAGTGATATGGAAAATGGATGAAATTTGGTTCAAACTAACACATGATCCTATCAAAATCATTTTTCGTTTAGAGAATAAAAGTCGTAAAACGAGCGTTAAACTATGCTTGACCATTAGCACTGCGCTGATGCCGATTATAGTAGCTCTAAACTTCGTGAGAACCAACTGAACACAGAGGTCTATCTAAATGCAAAATACATTAGGACAACAATATGTCTTACAAAACGATCGACATCTTGCCGGATCTCATCGACTGGGCATCCCATAAGCAAGCTATTTATCGCTTGTTGATTGCTGGTATCCATTAAAATCTTAATTGAAAAATAAAAAAAATCAATTTAAGATCACGATGATGTGTTGTCTCACAAATAATGGACCCAGCAAAGTGGTGAAACGCTTCTTATGTGAGCTCTCTTCTCTTTCCTCTTCATCTGGTGTATGTATGCGCGAACCGCAGTTTGATCAATCGTGGTCATTATGTCTTCATTACATTTTGATTGTGGTTTTCAATAGCACTTTTTATTAACCTTAAATGAACTGCCTTAATAAGAGAATATGGTATTTTCGTATTTTTATGCTTGCAATTCATGGATATTTATTTGCTTTTTGTGGTCAATGGTCCGAATTTGCCAATCAACCAGTAAGTAAACAACGTCTTACTTGTAGGAATATAGATATCAATTTTGAGTATACTGAACGAAATTGTATAGTAACATAAATAACTGAAGAACATTTACCGTTGTAGGTAGCAGTTTACAAGTATGCATTCCAATCAAAAGGGTGATAGTTCATATCTTATTTCCAGGTGAAGTTTGCAACAATTCAATATTCATATGACATATGTCCAAAAATATGTGTATGATTTATCACAGACCTGGCGTTATTCACTTTCCTAAAGTTGATAGCTTTGACAGCGAAAACAAATCTCCGTACACTCGGAATTTTGGCTAAACAAAGGCTCGCAATCATAAATCCTTTCGAAAATATGTCAAGAATTTGTTGCAGTATGTGTGCAGTCACCGTATATGTTATTTTGCCCGGAAATCCCATATTATACCTAGTTTTTCTCATTTATTTATTGTTTAATGTTTGATTTGTTAAACGTAAGCATGTTCTTGATAAGTCAGATTGTGGATTTGAAGAATTATTGGATACATTTGTAAGAGCAAATAGGTCAAAAAAACTGATCAGTAGAAAAAAAGAATGAGTATACATATTTACATAATATAACAAAATTACATGCACACACATTAACAAATAAAAATCTATTTTATTTTACAGCATACTCATAAGTTTTTCAAAGATACAACCTTCCATTAAATGCCAGTTTTGCTCCCATGATCAAATTCAATAACCTAAAATGGCAGAAAATTTGCGAATACACAAGAATTTTGGGCAAAGTTAGCATCAAACATATATGTAACTTATTTGGTTAAAAAATTTCTTGATTTGTAGGAAAGTTACACCATTGTTAGTTGAAATCAGGATGTAACCGGCAAAAATAAGTATCATTATGAAACAAAAATTAGGTATGTTAACTATATTAACTTCAGTCAAACTGTACGTAATTTCATTCGTCTACATATTAAGCAGATTGAAATATTTAAGTATCGAAAATTCACCACAAAAAACTCACTTTTTTACATAAATCCAAAATCAAAATATTAACTAACACAGAAAGCTTTCGATCATCCGTCAACAGCTACAGACCTTTATTGCGGTTCTTAAATGTAAACTATGCGCAAAAAGTAGAGTACTTGAAAAAATCCGACAGTAGTATACCTCAACTGTTTATATTGAAAGTCTGTTACCTTTCCTTTTTTACGGCCTAGATGCCTTCCTAGAGCATGATGCATGCTCAAAGAAAGGTGAAAATATAATAACTTTATTCAATTTTAAACGTTGCTTTCCTTTCAGTAAAACAACAAAATTATGAACTAAAGCGGAAGCAATAATTAAGAACTTTTCCGCAGGGTTATTATTCTGGAGAATTTAAATTACTCGACAGATTTTTTCGGCACCCGTAAAGAGAAATATGAAATGAAAGCAGAGGCACACGTGTAAAGCAAACGCTGGAAACAGTCGAGAAGCTGTAGGTTTGGTGGGAAACGCGTACAGAAAGAAACTGATTGACCATGCTCAATTAGATAATTTTTGTTTGGTTTGTTCGCCTACCGGCAGCAGTATGTTGCCAAGACCTAACATAGGCAAAGCGTATTTTCATATAGCATTGCAACTTCGAACAGACCGTTATTTGGTATTTCCATGTTTTGTGAAAATTGTTTATGAAGAGTTCAAGTCCGCAACGAAAACGTGTGTAAATTATCTTAAAACAACGGGTGCCATGCAGTGCGATGTACGATGTAACTATATATCGGAATGACTTGTTCTGAAAAATAATAACACAAACAATTGTCCAACTCGCCAGTATTGTCAGAACTTTAAAGCATTTTTGCGCCAAATAACGGATGGACCGAATCCTGAGTATTTTCCACTATTGAATAAAAAATACCCCAAGAGTAATTTTTGAAAACGTCGGATGCATTTCAACGTGTGTATTAGTTACAAAGTTATACATCGTTAAAAACAAACGGGTAATTTTCTGCGTTTTTTAATGCACATATATGGAGTAATCGATTTGGCATAAATTCATGGGATATTTCATGTGAATTTAAGCCGGATATCGCATAAACCAGGTCTGAAAGATTGTAAACAATTTCATTGTTTACGCTTACTTAATCATGTATTTGAACGAGGGAAAATTTAACGCGTCTGCTAAAATTTATCATTTATCACATAAAACTACAAGTGATAGAATGAGTTGATAAATTAATGAATTTTAATATAAGTTTTAGTTACAAAATTGTACACAGTTTGAAATAAACGTGTAAATTTCTGCGTTTCCTAATATGGAATGCTAAACTTGGCATAAATTCTTGAAATATTTCATGTAAATTTAAGCCAGATGTCGCCTAAAGCAGGTCTGTTGTATGAAAGATTGCGAACAATTGTTCGTTGTTTACCTTTGCTTTAGCATTGGTTTGAACGAGGGAAAATTTTACGCGTCTGTAAAGTTCATCATTATTATCTGTGTAGCCCAGTATCGAAAAAGTGGCAGGCTGTTTGCATAATGTTAAGATAGATCTGTCGAGACAGATAATGGTAGTGGAGACACTGGGTTAGGCGGGAAAGGTATTGATGTTGACCACTACGCCTGGGTCACCCCCAAATATCGGTTTTATTGTGTTCTTTTTTTTTGGCAACGAACCTATTTTATGACTGACGGAGCCTCAGATAGAGGAATCTTTCGGGTTGCAAATTTACTCGAGTTGCCTGAGCATTGAGTATCATTGTACTAGCCACACAGAATACAATTTCAATTAATAACTGTGGCAGTGAAATTAAAAACCTACAATAAGCTTGAATACTAAGAAGAAGAAGTCTATTGTGACTGTCAAAGAAAAAGTAAAGAGTGTTCCTTCCAGGGATGGCAATGTCATTTTCAATGAAAATTTATCTATGATTTTTACCGAAATATGTTTGACAATTTCTTCGTCAGGATAGCACGTAAAAACAGTGTTTTAGTCATGTTCATGCACATTTACAGATATTTTTAATATTCCACTTAATCGATTACACATTATTGTTTGTTTGATCGTATGAGAAAAAATCTCATAACTGCATGATGGTTTGAGAATGACAAGAAACCTCATGATAGTGAGATGACCTGTTTTTTCAACTACGCCTGACGGCTATGAGATTTGCCAGCACTGGTTCCTTCTCCCCGACTAAAATGGATTCCTTTGATTACTTATCAAAATCCAGGGATCAATGTGACACCCATGCAACAACAATCGCCAGCAACACTACTCGGGGTGATAACGATATACCTTGCGGTGTGAAGAACCTTGATTCCAGCTTCGTGCAAGGAAGTGAGAAGAGAGACGAGGAAGAATCAATTGTTCATTAGAAGTGTCTCATTTGTGGATCAATAAGTTAAATTAGTAATTATTATTAAATTAGTGGATTTATACCTATAATTTTCGTATTTCGTGTTGGTAAGATACGTCAATTATGACTTCATAGACATAACTTGCTTGCGTTGTGTAGGTC
Organism: Aedes japonicus; assembly: GCA_034211315.2. NCBI lineage: Eukaryota > Metazoa > Arthropoda > Insecta > Diptera > Culicidae > Aedes > Aedes japonicus. The sequence continues at coordinate 80,492 of JASCZW010003205.1, read as the reverse complement.
AGAGATTAAATAGTTTACCGCAGAATTGCACACGCCGCTACGCTGCGAAAATCATTCTGAAAAACTAAAATTGGTAAGTAAATATTATATATCCTAAAATAAGGTTTTCAATAATATGAGTAAGTCTTACAGGTTGAGCTGAAAATACACGAAATTTGAACAATAGTATTACCTTCAACCAGTAACGCATCAAAGGTGAGTGATCTGCTGGTGTGAATTTTCTGTTATTCATTTCAAACTAGAGTGAAATCTTTAGAATCTTTGAGTAGAATGATTGCCTAAATAATGTGGTTGGGTGATTATTGACTTGTAGAATTAACTATAGTTTACAAAACGTTTGCTGAGCTGACGTTTCTATCATCGATCGCTACAGGATCAATTTGCAGATTCCTGTAGTGTTAAGACAAACAATGATCACAAATAACATTCGTATGCTAATTAATTAATACAAATTCTTTGGCATTTTGCTGTTCTTGCTTCCATCCGAAGCATTTATAAAAACCACTATCTTCTCTAAATGTTGCTGCTTGTAATCGCCCATTTTTTTTGTTCTCTTTTCATCCAGATTTTTTTTTGTTCATTCGCCTCCCTCATCGTGAAGAGAAGATACCGGTTATAAGATTCTGTATCTCAAAAAAGAACCATGGGAATAAAAATTCAATACTAATACAAACAAAGCGCTGAGGAATTTCGATTCAGTTTTTTCCCTCCTCACATCATACAATCCATTCATTATTTTCTTGGAGTTATTTCTCTTAGGGGCAGATCATGCCTTGCAGATCTACCTTCCTATCTTCCACTTCGCCGCGCTGCCGCACTTCTGGCCGGACAAAGTGAACAGCATGAACGGTGCAAACGTGGTGGAGGAGAAAATGGACTTGAACTCGACCAAACAGGACCAGACAGGTAATATGCCGAGGAAGAAATAAATTTAGCAAAGTACATTTATAAACGCATTCGCACACACCGCAAAAAGCATGGTTATTGAACCGGGCAAAATAACTCAGCCTCTCGCGGTCGACCCACACTTAATTTCAATTGCTTGAATACCAACCGCGCACCGTTTCAATCAACTGTCGAATCTGAAAGCATTTACATGGTCTGGAATTTTGGGTCAAGCGAAATTTTATATTGCCTCAAGATTTGATATTCCTAGTTGCATTAGCACAGTCTATTCAAGTAGAGTTAATGCAAAAAATAATGTCGGAGGTGTTTTATTTAGTTTTCAGTTATTTTGAAATAACTCCTGAAACACTGAGACACCCCAAAACTTTTTTCCAACCTATTGTTTGATATGTTTTGTTCTAAGTCTTTCCCGGGTTACGCAAATTATTCAGACCGTAATCACGCTGCAGTTCACACCTGGATTAAACTATCATCCTGTAAAAAATTGGGTAGATATACAAGTTATATTTTGGTGTGTTTCAAAAATGGCATATGGTATTCCTACATACAATTTTTTTTATAATTACCGTACAGGTTTTGGCCGAAGGTTGTAAGATTTTTATGATTTATTTTTCATCGAATAGAGTTTGTGAATTCATGTAAAATTAGGGATAATAAAAAAATCAGAGTTGCCAGTTTGCCCAGAAAACTTCAGGTGAGGTGTTTCGATTCTTCCGGACATAACTTATTTACAAAATTCGTAGCTCATGTACGTACCACCCAAGAATAAAACTTGTTTCGCCATATTGGAATCTGCATTCAATCTTACTTCGAAGAGGTGCAAAAAAGAAGGTTTGGGTATTAATCCCTCAAAAACGGTATTTATGCCGTTTATAAAGCCGACAACGGTATCGTTGCCTAGCATGACTATAACTGCACTCAGGCAAATAAATATTAATTTCATAGGTTCAACTTATGAGTGATGCTTTGGAATTTCATAAGCCTGAATTATGAATGCATTTGGTTTTACACGACGTTGTTCTTGTACGCCTTTAAGCTTTCCTATTTACAAGTGATCAAGTCACAGAACCCATAACATCAACGTAAAATAAAATAAAATTCATACAGATTTATTGTGGCAAATAATCATAATGCAAACTTATGAATATCGAAAGTTTATTTCGCTGAGTGTGGGGTTTCAATTGATATTTCGACTAAAATACCTCCGTGTTACTTTAGATAAGGAACTCAACTGCAACTCGCACTTAGAGAGTATTATTGATAAAGGATTGCATGACTTTGAGTCTGCAAAAGAACATTTAGTAAAAAATAGGGCCCATGTCCAATAATGGTTCAATGGATTTAAATCAGCATAGTGAGGCGAAGAACCTACACTTCTTTAAACAAAAGAAGTAACTGCTCAGAAAAAACTGGGTAAGCTGCAAAGAATTGCATGTCTTTCAATAACCGGGGCAGGTAAGATGGACCAACTATGGTCAGAGGCCGTCATCGGACAGTACCAAAAAGAAAATAAATAAATAACCGGGGCAATGCATGGAACATCATCGGCGGCGCTAAATGCCCTCTTGAAACTAGACCACTTCATCAATTTATAGCGTTACAAGCAAGGAATAGTTCTCTACTAATGATACGAGCTGACGGGATTCAAAAATGAAAATTGGTGGGCCATTTAGAGACCCTAAAAACTTCGATTTGAATCGATTTGATTTTGACGACAAACTCAATAGTAGACTGGATGCCAATGAAAGCAAACTATGACAACAAGTCGCTACTTATGGAAACAAGGTGGGCCAAGTCTTCGTCCGGGCTCTATTGTGTTTGTCACAGTTGGTTTGAAAATTAACAATAAAACAGGATGTGAGGTGTTTGGTCCGGGGATCAAAAAGTCACTCCTATGGGATAATATCCAACAGTATTCCAAGCGGAACTGTATGCAATTATTGCATGTGTTTACATCTGCTTTAAGAGAAAATATAGATTCGCAAGTATTTGTATTGGTTCAGATAGCTTAGTAGCTTTAAACGCTGTTAAAGAATATACATGTCAATCAAAGTTAGTTTGGGAATTCATTCTATTATTGAAGCAATTGGCCAGTAGGAACGAAGTTTGTACTGGGTTCCCGGAGTAGAGGGAAATGAAATAACAATTAGTCTGGCCAGGGAGGGCTCCGAAACTGAGTTTACAGGTCCGGAGTCATTCTGTGGAGTTGCAGATTGTTCTCTGGAGTTTATGCAGTGGGAAATGTCTATGGTACAAGCAAATTGGAATACCACAAATATAGCACAAAGATGCATAGTAGCGAGTGAGAAAAACGCTCTAAACCTTCTTAAATGAAACAAACATAATGTGAGAGTGATAACCGGTTTATTCACTGGCCACTGCCTTATGAGATACCATTTGGCAAACATTTTGCCAACTAGAATCCGAAACGTCAGAAACCTTGTTGTGGGATTGTACTGCTTAATTTAGGATTTGGTTTCGAAATTGAGGAAAAAGGCTTCTACAATCCTAAATTTGGCAGTTAAGTCCCAGTAAGGAATAGACTTCATTAGGCAAGTCGAACCTAACTGGTACAAAATGAACTTTTAAATCCAGTTCTTTGATTTTAAGGTATCATTGCATAAGCTATACGGAGCCCATAGTTACACACTACCAAAATCTTGTGTAAATTTCTGTCCCTGAGACCGACACATGCAAGCGTCTTTTAGCGCATAAGAATGTGTTGAAAGAGATGAGAAAATAAATTCAAACGAACACATCTTTTGTCAAATTGCGTATGTGTCAGTTTCAGGAGACATAATTTTACACGAAATCTTGCTTTACGTCCCCCAACTATTACGTTCCCCTACTTTACGTTCCCCGACTATTTTCAAACATGGATTAGGTCTCGTGTAAAATTCATAATTTCTAAGTGTGTAATTAGTAGGTTGTTTAGTCGTTTTGTTTGTGCAGGGGAACCAAGGCCCAGTTTACATTAAAAAAAAACAGGCAAAATCAAATACTCACGTACACAAGGATGTAAAAAAGCCACCAGCAGAACATTATTTCCACGTACTGGAATATAAAAGGTTTATAATGCTATATTTTTAGTAGAGCAATGATAAGTGTATTTTACCAAAGTGCTTAAACGAATAGTTTTCAAAAGTACTCAAAAGGAAAACATACAAGTAGGGCTTAACATGAAAATTCAGAAGCACAAAATCTTATCTTCCTCATAACGCGAGCGATCCCGGCGTTGTTGTTAACATACATACCTCTAACGCCAAATTCACGAGTTCAGATGGCGGTGGGTTCGATTCCCGGTCCGGTAGAAGAAACCTTTAGGGTTAGATTTTTTCCCCGGTTTTCCTGAGCATCATTGTGCCACGCAATATACAAATTCATGCATTGATGTCGACATAGCAAGCTTTCAATTAATAACTGTGGAAGTGCTTCTAGAATACTGAATTTGTGAGCAGGCAAGAATTCGTTGAAAAGTGCATCAAAGCCAGCTAGAAGAAGACAATTTTAGAATGATCTGTATTGGATAAAAGACGAGAAAATTTGTTTTTGTTCTAATGCTCGGACCGTCTTATCACACCTTCTCCTAATAATATTTTTTACAACATTAGTTGCTGTTCTACGATATGCTTTTTTTCTAATAAGATGTTTGCATTATATTGCGCAAGAACCTCGGGTGATCAGGAGATAGCAGAAAGTTTCCTATTTATTTGAATAAACCAATTTTGACGCAAAATGAAAAATTTCTGGCCCATAGTGCACCGACCGGTATAAAACTGATAGGGCTAAAAAGGAGAAGCCACAACATTCCATTCCATCCACTCGTGCACACAACAGAAAGTTTATACATATATAGTTCCGGATTCGCGTATCTCATGCAACATTGTATCATGCATTGCCAAGTCGCTACAACATGCCTTGGACGAGTTCTTTGCCCAGTCAATACCAGAATATTCTGTTCTCTGTTCGTTTCGTTCGCAACAAGCCGTATCGATGTAGTGCAGAATGGCCGCCAGAGTTGCAAATTAAGTTTTAAATTTCTCGCAAAATGCTAATCAAGTGGCAATGCAATCAAAAATGAATCGCTCCTTGCCGTAATTTTTCTCGCATCCTCACCGGCCGGCTTCTCGTCTCGTCATCCATCATAGACTGATGTGTAGCAAACGCACGTCAAGGTTTGAAAAATCGTACTTTAAATTCATAATTTAAACCAGTCGGTGGAGAGGTTATAAAAATATGGGTTAAGTTCTGTAGTTACGCCCGTAATTGTAGTGTAATTAACTTTTCTGGTGTTTTGTTATAGTCTTTTCTTGTGGCCGTTACCTGGGCTGCTGTGCCGGTGATTGATGTTGTCGTGAGGAAAGAATGAACAAGGCGTAAGTAAAACAAGGATATTCGTAAACTGAAACAAGCTGCGGAGACGAACCTGGAAGAGAAAAGAGAGAAAAAAGACAGAGGTTAGCATTTCCGCCGAACGATAAGTGCTAAGATAGCGACTGGTGTAAAAATTGACACACGTATTACTCGCGCATGTAGGTTATATTAACAGCTGGCGCAGTGGAACAACCCATAATATGCGAAAGGCGCCACTTGAGTACATAAATGGTTTTTATTTTTGAAAAATCATTTGTCAGGGAGGCTCATTTTTTTTAAAAAGCATAATTAAATCTTGACATGCCACAGTATAAATCTTGTCAGCATTATATGACCAGAATATTACAGATTTACTAAATACTAAAATTCTCGTTCAGTGGATTGTAAAATTTCTGGAGCATAATAAATTCAATAAGTTAAAAAATATAGCGTTGAAGAGTCTAACAACACAAAAGAAAACAAAAAGAGGATAGCGAGCTGATGAGACATCAAGTAGATTCGAGCCTGTTAATTTTTCACTTAATTGAATTATAAAATTATGCAAAACGCCAACCTTATTTTATTTGCTTACTGTTGAGTTTTGCAACTGTTGTCGTCGACAGAAAAAATACACTCTAAAGTTGACTCTTGTTTTGAGCTAAAGAACATAAAGCAAATGGAACCAGTTTTTTGTTTTTTTTTCACTGCATGGTGATAGGATTACCATCTTGAAAATACCGTGAAGAAATATTGATAAGGCATGACATGAGGAAACATTTGCGCATATAATGTTGCAAAAAAAAATTTAGACAAATTTATGGTTTTTAATTATTATTATTTTGAATAAGTCGATCAATGAATAATCATTTAAAATTAATATTACATATTTTTCACTGCATAGAGATACATAAGATGAGCAGGTAGATGTTCCAGTAAAGTCTTGAGAGCCGATGGACCAACCATATCACTTTTTGGTACTCACTGGATAATGTTTGTGTATTTTACAAATAGCAATAGCTTGACCGAAAAAGTGAACGCATTTGTTCAATATAGGAAAACAGGATCGGAATAACGTTTAAACTGTTTCGAAGAAGAAAGCCTCACGGAATAATACCAGAAACAAAAATGGGTTTAAAACGATCGACAATCGATAAAACTATTCGATACACCCGTGATCGTTCGCTTTCCGGCTCGGCGAAACCCCGAATTGGACGGAAAAGGAATTTATATTTCTCACACATCAAGCTTTCTGCAGCATCCGCAACTTTTGAAAGCAGATTCGTCGCTTGAGCACCACATGAATTTCAGCGACGAAGTAAATTGACACACACATGTATGAGGGTATACACCGAGAAAAAGAATCAAAACTTTGATTGCTATATATACTGCGCATGATTTATGTGATATTGTGCCTAAGTTTGCATAAAGCATGATGAAAATTTCTATCAATACTAGCAGCAATAACATTATATAGACTACAATTCCAACAAAAAGTTTCAGAATTTTTCCAACGGTGTATGTACTACTGCAAAAAAGATAAAGAATAAAAACTGTGGAATGTTCACTGCTCAGGCTTGAGAAAGTTTATAAAGCAAGTATTGCAATACAAGACGGGCGAAAAGAAGAAAATCACGAACCTGAAAAATGCGTATAATGAGAGAAAGGGATATCAAGAACTATTTAAGAAATGTCAAGGATTTAATTCCCTTGAAATCAAGTGCCCTTCTAAACGAAACGTTGAGAGATTATTTATTTTGATCGAAATTGCTTGCGTGGGTCAACTTTACAACCCAGTGATGGGCAATGTGTTTTTTTTTTTTGTATCAAGATTCCGAACAACTGTGAGAATTTGAACGAATTTGGTAGTAATGACCACCAGCATTAATAATTTCGCAACTTATAATAAAGATCAACAGATGAAAAATCATTTCTGTACTGGGGATCACGTTCTGATTGGGTTGGGCGTTATTTTACGAAATAAATATAATTGTAGAATTGAATAATATTTAACGAAGTCAAAGATAATGAACTCAATTGGGAAACTAACCAACGGTAGCCCCAATAACAATTCTGCTAATTAATTATAGTTTTCCATCTAATTCTCTTACACAAATGAATAAATTTACCAGTTCATAGATAATATAAAATATCGTTTTAATTACCTGTAAACAATTAGTTTGAGCCTGCACTGATTCACAGTTTTAAATTTTTAAATGTTCAGATTGTAAAGGCAATCAGACAGCCCCTCTGAGTTGGAAACCAGGTATTCATCATTCATGCTTCTTCTAGGGTTAACGCACCTATTTCGTGAGTCTCATCCGAAGTAACAATATTAGTTTTATTCCACCCGTTTAGAACTCCTCCCGGCTTTGTTGATAAAAGTACATTCAAAGCTGTTTTGTCCACCAACACCTTCTCTATGCATCTTTAAAGCCAAAATGTGTACAAAGTGGTGCACTCTATAGACGGTTGTGCAAGCAAATGTATAAAACCTTAACAAGACCATAAATATTTTGAAAATGTTCTAGTGAAAGATGTTATGACCACTTGAGAACCTTCATTAAACCTATTGGCTACCATCAAAACCAGCATAGGGCCAAATGGCCACAGCTGTCAAACTTCACGGTGGTTGATTTTTGTTGTTCTGCTTTGTTCGATTCTCTGCTCTTCTGATTCATTTAACAATAAATAGTATCGAAGAAAAAAAGTTCTAGCGTTGCGGGAAATTTTGTTTCCTAGCAAAATATTCAAAACAAATTGTGTTTATTTTATAGCTTATCATGCTCCAAATCATATGTGTATTTAATTTTATGGTGAATAATAAATGCACCTCGAAGATTATGCGAGTTTACATCAACAAACAACAAATCAACAAATAAATATATTCAACAAATTAATCATGAATTTCCTGAAAACTTATGGAATCCAACTAAGGTTATCAAAGAGAATGCCAAAATCGGTCTCTGATCTACAGTTCATTTGTATTACATTTAAAATTCGGAACTTATTTTTCCACATTTCAATAATATTTCGTATATTTCAATATGGCGATTGGAGAAATCACAGTTTTGCCAAAAAGCCGAAATATCTCCGCAATGGCTACTATAAAACTATTTGGAAATTTGATGATTACTCAATGCCGATTTGCCGTTTAATGCATTTACTGGAGGCAAAATGGTTTTAAAATGCTTTTTCAACTGACCATAATAAGATTATTTGAAAGAGCCCTAAAACGGCATTTCAAAACAGCATTTTACGAGTTCATAAAGTCAAAACAAAACCTTTGATAGGAGTAAAAGGAACTTTAGAAGACGAGATTTTAAGATCGTTATAAAAAAGTGGTGTAGGTTCTCATAAACCTGACGAAAACTTGAAACCTATTGGCACCTCTTGCTGCCATAATAAAACCAAATTGATTTCTAGTGGCTTTCATGAAACTTTAATAAAACTTTATAAAGCTACATGGTTTTTGCAATATTACTTGGGATATCAGTCTCATCTACAAAAAGTAGCTGTAGAAAAAAATTAATTTGAAATATTCGAACTTCCCATTGTTATTGTTATTGTTATTGATCAATCCCCACCCTGGCAGGCAACTACCCGCCGATCTGCACTTAAGCTGAGTGTGGACCTACTTAGCCTCAGCGTGTGTGCATACTAATCCGTATAGCATGCCGCCACTTTCACTAACAGGCCCCGTTGTCCCATTAGCTTCCGTGCATTGGTTAGGGATAGGAGGAGATTGATAGGGAAAATTTAGAGAGAAGGAGTTGTGACTGAAAAGAGACAAGCATAACGAAAAACAAAACAAAACAAAATCAGGACACTAGATATTGTCTTAAAAACCTGGTAGAAATAAACTATTTGATGCCTGAAAAGAAACAGAACTAAGAACAAAGATACAAGCGAAATCCTTGTAGTCCCCCGGATGTTTCAAGAGCTTAGCCATTTATCTGAAAAGATACTAAGAGTTATTATGTTACCTGTCTAGTGAAATATAAACCACTAACAAAGTGTGTTGGTGGTTTCTCACTAGGAAAACAAGGAAATTTATATTAACGCTTGATAGTCAATTTGGATCGATCTATATCAACAGTAAGGAAGATATTGCAGCCAATCACACAATGGGATAGTGGTTCACCCGTTCCAAGACATGGCGGACCGGCGAGTATGGCAAAGGAATACTTTAGATCACAACTAATAATAATACCCACCACCGGAACACCACACCCGGCGAAGCACCAGATCTCACCGAGAAGCAGCTTTATTGGAAATGAGAAGAAAAACTAGTATCCTCCATCCAAAATCCAACCACTCCCACCGCCCATCCCGACAGACACGCGTACCCCATCCACAATGTGCAGACCTCCCAGTGCCGTGCACCAATAACTCGACTGGTCGAGTTATTAGTACACGACACCGAAGAAGTCCGCACACTGCAGACGTAACACGCGCATCCGTCAAGACAAGCAATAAAGGTAGTCGGAATCAAACGGAAAACACCAATCCCTGCTCTCCCTCTATTAACAGGTAATCCACTAAACAGCTCACACTTTCTGGGATTCAGTTTATTGTTTTTCCGTGCTCACATTATCACTCGCCCCGCCGAACAACAGATAACCGAAATTAAAATAATACCCTATAACCGATATCAAAGCAGTTATAAACAAGGCATCGACACCGTGGTGATACGGCAAATATGGTGAACTAATAGTATGGATGTTTTAATTATTTACCGTCATACCGTCATTTGATCTTTTTCTGTACTGACTCGATCACTCACGGCGCCGAAAAAAAAAACAAATCACCGAAAACTATAGATAACGCGCCAAACCCTATAAGAAAATTTTAAATAAGAAAGAATCAACGCAACTGTTCACATTAGATGCTCGAAGCACTATTCTTCCGTAAACTCCGAATGTGCACAACTACACACCCAGATCTTCCCACAAAAACCTGCGAAATTCCACCGAACTCTCAACAGCCGAGCGCTCGGCAACCCCACCTTAAGGGCCCCGGCGAAACTTCGCAGTTATCTGTTCAAAAAAAAAAAAATTGGTTTTCGGTCAAATCCCACGCCAAACTAAACTACCGAAAGTGTGTACATTCTACAAACAACCCTAATACTGGAACTCACATCCGCAACAAGCACGTTGAGCGTCCCAAAGAGCAATCTAAACCGTAAACTACGATTGAAGGATTTTGTGGATTTAGCGTCCCTGGAAGCATCTCGTGCCTTCCGGCAACTTTACGCTTCTATTACTAAGCTCATCATTTTCGCACCACCCGGGGGAGACTTGGTCCTATACCCAATGATTTCATTATCTCCAATCCGCTCAACCAATCGCAATGTTTTGTGATATAGTGGACGGATTATTATAATTTGAGATAAATCAATGCAGACGTCTTCCAAAATTGGCAGATCGACAGGCAATCGGTGGAAACCCACCTGGTACCTCACATAAAGATGCTTAGAGGCGGACCGGAAGATTTGATGAGCTACCTCCCCCAATTTGAAATATTCGAACTTCCCATGCATAAAAAATCCAATTAATTGACGAAACTTGTCAAGCAGGACAACTGTTTTATATGCAGCTGTAAGCTAATTTCTACACTAGCAACTGTGATGTGATGCGATGTGACACACCATCAGTGCAAAGATTACCTATGTCAACAGGACTATCTTCAGTAGGTTGCCGTGAGAGAATAGCCGCGTTGTAGCAGGGCCAGTCGTTCTCAATGAGGACCTTCGGAAGACTACGGCCAGAATGCCGCGTGTTTTCACATGACAAGGGACTGGCGACTCCATGAACCCTTGTGTCCAGTTAACACACCCTATAGATCCTTCGAAATCTATACCGGACAAAACAACGTTTATTTGTTTGCCGTGGAATCTGATAATTGTTAACGTGACTTTCATGTAATAACAATCAATGGTGGGCCGAATGACATGGTTTGTTAACTATGTTTACTAATTTTACTGCATAAATCGTTTGCAGGTGTAGCTTGAAAATCTAGATCTAAAATAGATGTTAACTTAAATTGAATGGAAATTATGATCGGACTGACTTGCGATTCACGGTAGTGCGTTGGCAGTCTCAGCTACCAATTAATCGAATTAAAAGTAGCAAACACCAGATAAAAGGTATTGTAATCTATAGAACGGGTGTTGGTTTCTAGAATCGATGACCTGGTAACGGAGATATCTCAGGGGTATGTTGAACATAAGTCGTGGCTGGTTAAATTATTTAACTCACTAGGTATAAAACATCAGTATTAGTAAAATACCCATGTTATGTATCAATTTAACACCGACTCCTAAATGTTTCAGTCCGATCCAGGAGAAGGGCAACCAACAAGTTGAGCATTTATCTCACTTCCGATGATGAAGTTACACAGTCATTTATAAGTGAATCGAAAATTACACCCCATATGAGTTAAAGAACAACCTCCACAAACACGTCTTCAACGAAGAAAAGTTACATATGTTCATCTCGGAAATCGAGAGGTAACTATCCGATGTTATTTGGTAGAAACAAAACGGCAAAACTGGTGCAATAAACACATGTCCATCCGGTTGAGGATGCACGAGCACAGTTTACCTACCAAATAAACGTGTAAACTTCAACTGTCTTCAGCTCAGAAATGAAAATTGTTTCGCTGATTCTGCCGAGAAAATGACTCATTCAAATTAAACACCAGCTACATGCATGAAGCGAGAAACGATGTTGGTGTTTGCATTAGAATTAATTTCAAATGTTCTACGCGTTGAAAATTGCGGAACGTATCAATGATTAGCTTCTCGATTCACTTTATTTTCGAATTCTCTTTCTCGTGCCGCGCTTGGTTTTCTGCTGGCTGCTGTTGTTCGAGCTCTTTCTTCCCATCGTCTGTCGTCGCACGACGTTCCTCCCTCTAGCAATCTCTGCCTCGGGCATCAAGGCGTCTCGGACCCACAGTGCAGAGCACAACGTCCTGCCGGTTCTGCGCTCTTTACTCTCCGCGGCGTGTTAAAGACTTACCTCGTCTAGGCCTTAAAGTGATGAGATAATAATCGAACCAGTTTCAAATCGAGATTCAATTATCATTGCTTTTTTTAGGCCGTAAACGGAATACAAACTGACAAGGAGTATAATTACTTAATCTGATTGATGTTATACTTACTATATCGACGAAAATTCATCTATGTTCGGCTGTATGAACTCGTTGATCTTGAACATTTGAATGCCATAAAAATATTTGGCATCTGACAATGGCTTCTTCTCTCAGTTCTGAGTGCTCAGGTGACTCAGAGGCGGTCGACCCGATCCGAAGGAATCGTGTGAATATCATGTTTATTCAGGACCGATGACTCATTTGACACGCGAATCAGTTCAATGCAAATATTTTGGATTCTTGAAAACGATTATGACTCGATTGAAGATTGTATCCAAAAGGTTTGTTTTTTCATATTAAAGCAATTAGAAATCTTTTTTTCACTCAAATCTTGAAATTCACGTGTTGAGTATGCGCATGATTGATGATTGACGGTTGGTAGTCAAATTCATTAAGACCTTTTTTTTTATTATACAGAGGATTAACAAACTTTGGGTTATAACCAAAGATTCAAGATTCAAAATGGTTTACCTTTGAACAGAATATTCCTTCAAACCCTAAGTTTGATGTTTGTGAGTGTTTAGTTTCTCAATATAGCATAGCATAGCATAGCATAGAACATTTGCAAAAAGCGTGAGAGTGACCGAGATAAGCCTACCCGAGCAAGAGAAAATAACAGATGAGTACCTAATTTTGATCTTGGTAACTGGCCTTACTATTAAAGAGCACAGCATAAGAGGTAAAATGCTTCAGAATTGCAAGGAAAATATCTCTCTTATAACAAAACTTGTTATTTGGGATACTTGGAAATACCTGAGGGGTAGTGTTTTGGTATTGTTCTTGGTATTGTAATTTGGTATTCGCATAACATTGTGGGAACAATACTATGGATTTATCCTCAGGTATTTTACCTCTTATGCAGCGCTCTTAAATACCAAGGCCAGTTATCAAGTTATTCATTCCTGCTCGGGTTTCCTATTTCAACGTTTTGCCAAAAATGTATAGTGTCGTAGACCTGCATCTCTCTGCGCACCTGCCCACGTCCTTACAACTATTTGGAAATTTGATAATTGTCTTTACATCTATTGCCGAAAACAACCTTCATAGACGTGAAGAGCATTTATTAATTTTAATAAAATACATTGATCTGATTCAATAGAAAAGAGACGAACTAGCCCAGGAGGCTAAAAGTCTCTTTAATGAAGAAAAAAAAAAGATTCAATAGAAAAACACACTAAGATACAATGCAATAAAATATCTATACTATCTGTAATCGACTTCTTTGCTACCTTGAAGCAGATAAAATTTCATTATTATTATTTATTTTTTAATAATGATTTTAATATGGTAGGTTACTAGCTGCACGCTGAATAGCGTCGAAACCTCTACATATTAGGCCTTTGATGATAGAATAGATTACGTAAGTCTTTCGAAGTAGTTCACCAGCCGTACACAGGCAATGGCACCCAAGAAGACGCACGTTCTTTAGTTTTATTAGGATTTTCATTATGTTTGGTTATTAACACATATGTTTGTTGTTAATATATAATTTTTGGTGGTTTATTTTATGTTCGTAGGTATTGTTCAATAGGGGTTTAAATATTGTTTAGCAAGTATTTTTATTTATTTTTAGAAGATGCGTCTCTGCACCTCAGAATAACTGTATTCTTTCTGGAAAGAAAAGCGTTGAGACTGAATTTAGTTCAATGAGATTAATTTTTATAGTTGTGAGATGTTTGTTTAATTTGGTTACCTATTTATGTAATGTATTTCATTAAGTCAGCACTGTTAGTTTTATTTGAGGATTGTAGTCAACGAGATCAAATTTGTAATAAAATTGAGTAATAATGTTTCAATGTCAAGAGTATCACTGTGAACCTCCCAACGCCAGTATGTATCGCGTTTTCAAATACTTCCCATGCTTTTTATAGGGACTCCTCAAAGTATTAGTTCGACTGATCATTACGGATATCAGGAATATGTTATGTTATATGTTATGCTTACCTTTTTATCATTAATGGAGGTTTGTTTTAGTTGTACTCACGTAGGGTTGGTTTCTCATGGATTGTTATTTCTATTCTTGTTAGTATGCCGTGCTTCCTATTGACTATAACCTGCTCGAAAAGTGTGACGTTTATAAGTTCAAGATGATCTTTCACTTCCTCTTTAGATATTTATAGTTTAGTTTATTGATGTCAAGTGTTCATGTGTGCCTAAAGTCAATTATGCATCATTTCCTTACCACCTATTACTTTGTCTGCCTAAGTCCGTTTTTGTCTTTTGCGTTATTTAAAATGACTTGTGTTGTTTGTAGGAAAGTTTTTGTTCCCCTTTTATTTCATTGCTTGTTTTGTTTTGTCTCATGCAATTTTCTAAGTTATTGAATTGTTTTTAATGTTTTGCGTGCATTTGCAGTCTAACAGTCGTTTTTTTTTGAGTCGTAGCCAGCTATAGGATTCACTTTTCGGTGGCAAAAGATAAGCTTCATCGCGTCTATTCCCTATCTCCTAATATAAAATTATCGAGATTGAAGCCGTTCTGAGATTGTTCTTTGGAGTGAAACATACAGAATACGTTTGGCGCCACTTATATAGTTTTGAAAAAACTTCTACTCCGTGAATCCAACAGTCGAGTTCCTATGACTGTTGATACTTATGGATACATTGTTTATTATACTATTGGTACCTAGCTATCTGTTTTAAAGCATGATTACGGCTCGTCCTGTAGAGGAATGCTTTAAAAAAGTGTTGCATCCAAGAGGAAATCCCACTTCATTATGTCTGAGGAGAGAGCCCCACCAGACAGCATCACAATTCCAGACTTCCAGACAGGACGTCCGTTGGATCACATCCGTAAAATTAGTGCATCAATGCCAGATATGTGACGCGGCATACAATAAAAATAGTCAACATGTGATACCATCACGTCAGAATATGTCTTTGATTACCATCCCAATACGAATGGCGTAGGCCCTACCATCGCGGCCAGATCACATACTCAAGGGCAGGGATTTTTTAATAATGATTTTAATATGATTATAATAATATGCAATGATGATATGATGAAAAATTCTGAATTTATTTGTCATCTCTTCACCTGTGGAAGCTTGAGGTAGGAGATTGTGGGGACCAGAACTTTGTTGCGGAAACGCAGTTGTCAACTCACCATTTTGCAGTCCGTCAGTTTTTTTTTTTCAATATACATCTTTAATCTATTGTGAAATGCATGTGCAAGCAGGAAAAAAAATCACACGCATGTCCCTGAACAAATGTATTCTAAATCGGTTTGAATTGACTACTGTTGTCTTAAATGATAAATTTATTTTTGTTGTTTTCAATAAGCAGATATGTTAAAGGTTACGGTAACGGGATATGAGATATACCACCGAGTCCAGATTACTTCAAAGTGTGGATTTTTTTTTCAAAATCAAAGGAAGATATTTGAGTCATTACATTTGAACACATTTTTGAATTATTACAATTAAAATCTTGTTGCTTCACCGAACATGATATTTATTAATCTTTATCTATGTGAGTATTAATTATTAAATTGTTATGTTTTTGATCTTTGAAGTGGTTGGAACTGGAAGGGTCAATATCGAATGCGTGTTCAATATCAGGATTATAGTTTGGTTCTTTGCAAAGAGATCGACGCTGCTTAGAAAATGTCATGTTTTGCTTTTCATTTTCAGGAAAAACTCCAAACGTCTAAGCTCATTGCCATGATACAGTATTTCAATGTAACATACTAAATGCGGAAACATAAAATGAACAAGCAGACTAATTCCGGTTTTGTCAACTTGGCTGAGCAGAAAGCATGAAGATTTATAGTTCCACTTGAAATGTACACCGTGTCCAATATATTCTCTTACAAAATAAAACTCTATTTATTTCAAATCGATAATCCAGATTTTATTGATAACTTTACTCATTATACTTCAATATAATACTGATCAACTACAGCAAAAGTTTTCGAATAACACCGCCTTTAACCTTCTTGACTAGCTCCAGACGTTTTTCGAAACCGTCACAGGCTGCACGCACGACTTCCATCGGCATTTCATCCCAAATTCGTTTGATTACGGTTTTGAATTGGTTCATATTAGACGCTTTGTGGCAATTTACTTTCGCCAGCATGTATGACCATACGAATATTCATATCACTCTCTGGAACAGTTTTTGAAGAGAGAGTCCACAATCTATCGTTCTGGACATTGTGGGATTGTTGCAAGACGAATAACTTTTCTTCCCCACCGTGCCGCGACAAAAGTAGACTTGCTCTTTCGAGTCGTTTCTGCTTGGAAGGTTCCGAAACTCCGTGAACCTTACGTTTCGTGGAATCCGAGATCATTTTGCAGGGTGTTACGTTAAATTATCCGTTAATTCGCTCTACATTCAATGTTAAGTCTGTTCAACCTCGAGTTGAAGACGGTCTAAATGTCGTTATAGATTGTATTGTATGCACAAAATAATTAATTCTAATTAGCGCGTAAAATTTCCCATCGCTTAATACCACGCCAAACGCGGCGTAAACAACGAGATTGTTTGCAATCTTTCATCCACCATACAACAATATTTGCACTCTTTCATACAGCAGGCTAGATTCTGGCTAAAATTTACATGAAACATCCCACTATTTTCTGCAAAATCTAGCATTCCCTCTATGTGCATCAGATAACGTAGTAACTTCAATGTTTCTTTTTATCTGTGTAGTTACAATAAATTTCATTGTAAATCTTTAAGATTTTTTTTCGGATACATATTGATAATACATGCTTGTTGAGTTCATTTGCTGTTTAAGAAGAATCGTCACATATAATCTACACTTAAAAAAATCGACACGTTGTTTCCACGTACAATTTTACGTTACCTGAATACGTTATCAAATATTCTTCAGTAAAATCAGGTAAACATTGTGTAAGTGAATTGCAACATTTATGTGTTTTTGACCAAGAATGTGGATTTACGTGAAGTGTAGGTATACTTGTTTTTTGAGTGTAGGTATACTTGTATTCGGAACATCGAAGCAGCACACAATCCTCTTTTGTATGCTGTACAGCATAAGTAAATCTGTCTTCTCTATTGGAGCCTTGCACGTTCTAATGAAACCTAGGCAGCGCTCACGTGCATGTAATAATCAAATCATAATTAATGTCAAAAAGCGATAAGTTTCGTAAACAATATCTGTAAGATTACTATTTGTCACAAAAATAAGCGTATAAGAGAGAAAAAATAGCTAGCAACCAGGTGAAAAAAGTTTTTGCATCATAATGGTAGGTATTGTAGGGAATGATATGCAATGTAAAGTGTAAATTATTACAAATTACATCCCAGCATCAAAAACGCAGCTGCTTTAGCGGATAGCTCAAACGGAATCCAATCCGCTGGTTTGGACTTCCTCCCTGTTATCAACTAAAGCAAAACAAAAACATAACCCCACAAATATACTGCCAATATTCTTAAGGATCATTTTTAGGGACAATGTTTACAAAATCAACAAAAACAAGGTATTGTACTGGAAGCAAATTTTAATTCCAACCTGTGGATGTCATTTTAATCTCTGGATATGATTGTAAACTCCGTAAATTAATGTTACAGTTTGTAAGATGATGAAACTACTACGAGAATCCTAACCAATTTTCGAATCATCATCGTTATACTAGTTTGTATTTCCACACACAGAGTTCGCCTGTGCTGCAATAGTTTTACTGCAGGACGCCAATAGGAAAATCGGAACCCCAACAATATTAACAGAAGCCCAACAAAAGGAACTCAGCAAGGTTATCATTGATTATTGATTTATTTGAAACGCCTTAACCACGTAATGGGCATGTAATTTTTGTTTTTAGCAGACCAGTTTTTGTTTTTAAAATATTAAAAATGTAATATAAAATTGTTCAAAAATAAATTAAACAACTGATCAATGTTACTCATTCTACGGCACAATATATCGCGGCACAATATATCGCAGAATATCGCATCTAGGACAATCTGAAATGTTCATCTAGTGTTGATTTTTGAATAAGTTTACAACTCTACTGATTCGTTGTTCCCCCTTACCCGTTCTTATCCGATGAAACTATCTCACAATGAAGACATCGACTATTCATACCATTTGATGAAGTTAGCTGGCTGTATAATGTGGTGGCCTGATGAAACTGGGCACCAAAGAACAAAACATGAACTGCCTTACATACATCCCAGACTGAACATCGTCGGAAACGTTGATGATTCAATTTATTCTGCTACCCTGAGACGCACAGTCGAAAAATATTTCCAGTTCATCAAATCATCTGATAATAAACCCAGAAAAGAATGTGGCCCTCTTCCAATTCCTATACAAACTCTCAAGGTGGATTCCTAGTTCGGAGATCAGTAGATCGCAGATATCAGAATCAAGTAATTTATGAAAATCTGTAGCTGCTTTTCATGATGCATGCTTTCAGTTTTCGACTGGCTTCGGTCAAACAAGGGGGCAGAAGTAAGACCCGTCGCAGGTCGCTATACATATATATACGATGTGCTGTTTTGGCGCTGCCCATTGCACCTCGAGGTGGTTTTTTGGGAAAGGGGGAAACGGGATGAAGTCGAAAGTTCGAAATCTGTTGCTCGTTCACCGCCACGCCGCTCGCTCGACTGCAAAGGTAAACTCCGGCAATTGAGGAGGAAGCAAGGCATAACAAAAAGAAAAGGTAAACTCTGGAATGTACCCCACAGCTTGTTTAGTGTTTCGTTCTCACATTTCATAAACAAAAAAAAATGTTGTGGATGGAAAAGAGAGAAAGAAATATACACTTTAACAGCGGAATCCGGAGAGTGCCGGTCGGTTGGTCGACTGGTCGTATCAGGTCCGATCTTGCGGGCGGAGGCCCAAATGAAATTTCCTCGCGTGGTTATTTGTAGAACGGACTTTGTGCATGGAGATATTAAAAAAGCAGCGGTCGAAACGGGTGAATGGAAGATCGCGTCGAAGTGAACACATTTTGAGTTATTATTTTACGACTACCAACTTAAATTATTTATTTCGTTTGGATAATCGCCGTTTTAGAGCAAATGGTGATGCTCAATGCAGATTTTATGCAGCTTGCTTGCAAAATTTACTAACAGGTCATCACAGGCTAAAAGCATTCTCAAGCAGGCATGATTGAATACGTTTCAACTAAAATATTCGATGATTGCAATACATGAGAAGAATCATAATATCAAATGAATGTTCAAACAAAGCTTACGTCTGTTCTTAGCTCAGTCGGTTGGGCCGACTGCTATATCTATTCCCATTCATGCGAACTAGGAATAGTCGTCATAATAAAAAAGTAGTCTAAACGTGTAGATTACCGTTCGAAAAATAAATTATTCCAAATTACCATATGCTAGCATTTCAACTAACGATAAACGGACCGCAATGTTTTGTATACAAGAACCTTGTATGCTCAATGTAGTAGTTGTTGTTGTTGTTGTATGTTGCTCGTGACTCATTTTAATGACTTAACCGCTTAAACTGCAAAAACTGGTGTTACACCCAAAAATACTTCAAGATTACATCGATTGTTGTTATAACTTGTCCTCATCTGATAAAATGCCTTTTTATTGTTTTCTTTTTGTCAGTGTTTAGTCGTTTCAAATGAAGCTGACGTGAGAGGTATTTTCAATACTGTAAAGCATATTGGAACACTTGGAATTTTTGCTTTCTTTTCTACCACGTTACGTAGTTTCGTAGGGTTAATTGAGTAAATCGAGCTGCTCTCCATGTGCATCAAAATATAGCTTTTCGTACCACTTTTTTCATATGATGATTTAGAACTATATTAGTAATTATCACACAATCCCTATTGCCACATATCGCGGACTCTTCGGCCACAATTATTGGGTTTATTCTGTCATTCGAGGGCTCGATTCTAGCTGTGAGTGCGAACTCTTTTTTGGAAGGAGTTTCTCATCGCGATATTCGAGAGTTTTGGGAAAGTACCTTATTCCATATGGAAAGATGCTATGCTACAATAGAAGGTAGTATTACAGCATCATCACCATCATCATCATAATCATAGCAGTAATTTTCACACAATAATACTAATGCAAACATATTACAATAGACACTAAGTACAAATAGATATGCAACTATTACAATTACCGAGTAATCACTTGCTTGCAGAATCACAATAGCTACTACCAACTAAAATCTAAAACGAATGAAAAAAGCGAAAAACAGAAATGTCTGAAAATGTGCAATGGAAAAATGTAATATAAATTATAATCAAGATGAAATGTGAAGTTGAAGCATAAGCATTCTCCACGTACCGATGTTTGTCGCTCAATACCGACGACCAGTCCCGGTGGGGTGTAGTTCAGAGGTACATAGGTGTATTCCAGCAGTGCGATGGCGGGCGCTTCCTAAAGCAATGCGAATGCAAAGATTATGGGTCCGATTTTCTTATGCGCAACTTTTTCGTTTCGCTTCCCAGAGTATGAAGAGAGAGGAGCCCATGAATGCCATCACCGCCGTGAGGGTATGTTCATTAAGTGCGTCACGCTAAAGGGGATTGAGAGGGGTTTCAGTAAAATGTGACATGGGATTCTTAAAGTATACGAAAACGTGATGCAAGGGTGTTTGTTTGTGTAAATTCCACGTAACGTAATTTCTGGATGTTCCATATTGTTGTTAGCCGATTTTGGTGGGCTATCTTTGGCGCATTTCGTATAACTGACAGGAAAAGGGAGGCGAAGACGCATTGTTGTTTCGTGCATATGTAACAACGGAACGGAAATGTTCACAGCTGGCGGAACAGAGCGGAGGATAAGAGCAGATACCGCAAAATACTGGTGGGAACTGTAACATGCCACATTAAGTGTCCAGGATAATATTCGCGCCCGTATGATGTTCTCACATTCCATTCGTCGCCTCGTTCAGACGTTCAAAGCTAAATGTTTTCATCCGTGTTGTTGATTCTCTTCCGTCGTTATTTCCTCTGCAGGCATATTAGAAAAGAGTAATTTGTAATTAGAGAATCTCAATTTAAATTGCATCTTGTACTTCGACGATAGTGACCACATTCAGAGAATTTAAACAGAGTTTTCTTCAGCCTCTTTTTTTGGTTACTACTGCTACGTAAACAAACCGTTTGCATTTTTCCGATTATTATAGGTTTAAATGTAGCGTTAAAAACGTCAAGGTAGAGGAATAATTGTGCACGTGATTAGGCAATGAATAGGATAAATATATTTGGTGTAATCGCTAATGGTTGCCCATCGAGCTAATAAAGTTAAATTTGCTTGTGATCTTATCGTTACCAGTTTCATCAACATTTGGCACGTTACTTTAGTTTAAGAGCTACGATATGAGATCTTGAAGTCTAAAAATCATAAATTGTTACTTCTTTTGTATTTAAAAACAAAAGATGTCATCCTGCGCAATTTTCATTTTTGATAGGTCGATGTAGCCCTGTCATACATTTTTATGTGTTTTCAAAGTCGGGTTAGCAAAGAAAAAGAGGTGCTGAACTTTTAATAAAATATCAACAATTTGTTATTCCAAAAATAGCTGAATAGTTCTCTCTTTCTAATTAGTGCGCCACACATAAAAAATAAGGTTTACTACCACATAGAAGAACTGATCCAATTTTCTGACATCGGTTTATAAATCTGAATATACGTATTCTTCTTCTTTTAACTGGCTTTGACGCTCTTTTCAACGAGCTTTTTCCTGCTCCTAACATAGTACACTCAGTAGCAAAAAAAAAGCCGAGCAAAATTTTGTTAGCAAAAAACTCCATGTTCAACCTCCTGTAACTTTGTCAATTATCCTTATTCTTAGCTGAAAATTTCACAACATTATACAAAATGTATAGACCTTATGTGGTCAAAATTTCATGTTGATAGAATTTATAGATTTGAAGTTACCATAACATATGTGAAAAAAGTCATTTTTGGAAATAGCAATTTCAAAAATCCGTATTTCTGTGAAAAATTTAGGTAGCATATTACAAATTTCTCCATAGCTTATCAAAGTACAGAAAATAATGTGGACAAAATTTGACCTATTTTCATCAAGTGGTTTGGACTACAGCTGGCGTCAAAGTTGACGTACCAACATGAGCATTTCCCCTTTTCACCCGATGCTGACCTTGCTGAAATATCGGTGCAAAAAAAAAGCCGAGGTGAATTTTATTAATAATACTGTATAACACTGTATACGTAGTTTTCACAAACCAATTCATTCTGACTGCCATATTTGCAAAGTTCTTTGTGGGTTACAGTAGTTATTTGGGATATTTCACGCGTAACAAATCATGTGTATTAATAAGATGAATTCACCTCGGCTTTTTTTTTGCACCGATATTTCAGCAAGGTCAGTATCGGGTGAAAAAGGGAAATGCTCATGTTGGTGCGTCAACTTTGACGCCAGCTGTAGTCCAAACCACTTGATGAAAACAGTTCAAATTTTGTCCACATTATTATCATAAAGAAATACGGATTTTTGAAATTGCTATTTCCAAAAATGACTTTTTTCACATATTTTATGATAACTCCAAATTCATAAATTTGATCAACATGAAATTTTGGTCACATAAGGTCAATACATTTTGTATAATGTTGTGAAATTTTCAGCCAAAAATATTGATAATTGACAAATTTACAGGAGGTTGAACAACGCGGTTTTTGGAAGCAAAATTTTCCTCGGCTTTTTTTTTGCTACTGAGTGTATTCTGGAAGCACTTTCACGATAATTCATTGCCAACAAAAATACAATGAAAAGAAAAAGAACTCGAAACATTGGCTCGGCTGGCCCGGGAATCGGGGCGGAGTGCTATTTGAACTTATAAGCCAAAAACCGATTTGTAGGTGGCGACGGCATGTACCCAGGAGGATGCACTAGCTTCATTCGGTAGTGCGAAGTGACAAGGCGCCAATTTGGATTTGGCAGTTGGCGTTGACAAGTACCCTAGTAGATGCACCAATTGTCCAGCTAGCTGATGATGCTACAGGCTTTTGATAGTGAGCTGTTGGCTAGGCAACTGTTGTTAGGCAGCCATAATTATACAATGGTGGCAGTCGGTCCAACCCAGTGATTTATTTGAAGACAAACATTCTACTAAAAATTTTGAAAAAAGAGTGAGTATGGTTCCTTCCATTCTCGATTTCACGCATATTTTCCAATGATTTCGAATTCACACTGTCGCATTTTTCCGCATTTCCCGATTTTTTCGAGTCTGTGGCCACCCTGATTGTACTAGCACGCAGTGATAAACACGCATACAACTAACAGGCGACGAAGTTCATGCTATGTTCATTCGATGTTTTCGTTGCCCCATCAGTTTTCTGTTTGGGGGTGAAGCAGAACTTCTGATTGTGTGCGTTTATTGAATCAAAGAGCGTGCAACGAATGAGTTAAGATATAATTCGAACTATTCTTGTCCAAAGTCAACCAATTTCTTTTTGGAAAGTCAACAACGAAAATTACCTTCGAAGTCCGCAAAACGATGAGGTTGTGAGAAAAATATTAGATTGGAACTCCGATGAATGGTCATTATTCAATTTTCCTGTTTTGGGCAGATAAACTGATAAAATAAAACTTTTCCAATTTTTTTTTTGTGTAATTTTCTTAAATCTTCTGAGTTTATTTGGAATCGTCAAATGGTATATATGTACTGGAGACAACAAATTGTTATATCCTCAAATTTTTAAATTAATTTTGGAAGTAAAACATGAAAATTAAATTGGGTTATATCAGGGCCATAACCGCAAGATGGTCGTAGGACCGTGTTGATGTATAGCAATAATGGCATCATGTTATTTACACAAATTATAACACATACAGTTCATTAATGATTCTAAATATTTAATTTTGAAATTTTTTGATTTGAGTATGTACACTGAAACTTAATTTTCATAAATAAGCTTTCACTCGTTTCGTAAACATTGATTTTGTACAAAGAACAAAACTCTAGTATAGTGTATGTTTCATATATTATGTTTCAATAATATTCATATCGCTTTTACTCTGGGAAATGCTATCATTACACCTTTTAATAAAATGCACGGAATGAATTTGGTAAAGACCAGCCAAGCGCTGCTCCACTGATGGTATTGCTGCTGTGATGGGCGAGAATAATTTATCTATCCCAAAATAAATATTCAGATGCTGTCGAGAGTTATAACTTCATACTCATTAATCAATTAACTTCTCACGAGTAACATGGCCTAGTGAGGTCAACCACTGATTCAGTAGCAGCTCTTATCAAAAATACAGGATCGAATCCCATGTCAGAACATTAAAAAAACGCTGGATAACTGCACGTGATTGTGCTTTTTTTTTTTCAATTACGTTTCGTGTCGATATAGTAGATCTGTCAATCATTCATGCAACCACCAGAGAAACGTTTCTTTTTAATTTGTAACAAAATATTCGTAGCTCTTTGTATTGATTTCCTGTGTCAACAAATGCTTCGTGCTTTTGAAATTTCCACATGTGTCAGTAATTACGAAGGTATCTTCATTAAAATACAATTTAGTTTCGTTACATTAAGTGTGGAAGATGCTGAAGAGGAAGACCGAGGACAGGGTGGCCTCATCGTAACTGGGCAAGATTGACATTGTTATCCAGCAGCATCATTCGAAATCGGCCGTGTCTGAGCAGCAGGCAATCACCCAAAAGGAGCGGTTGAAAGTGCTGGTGAAAGATATGTTTTCAGCGAAGCGCGACGTCGTAATCATAATGGATGACGACACCTACTTGACGGTAGACGGTCCCCCACCAAGGCGGTAAGCGTCGACATCAAATATATCTCCCACACCAAGTTCTAAAACAAGGTACTTCTGTGGCTGATGATCACTGGACTAGAGACGGGAACGTCTAAGCTACTGTTCTTCCTTTGGGACTGTTCATAAACCACGTAGACCGAAATTTGACACTTTCAAATCCCCCTCTCCCCCATCGTAGACTTTCGTAGACTTTTTCCAAATCCACGCCCCCCCCCCCCCCCCCCCTAAATTGTACGTAGTCTTTATCAATTTCATTTTTTTTTAATTTGTGGAAAATGTTCTACAATATGTGGTTTATGAAATAAAACTCAAACAATCAGGTTATTCCGTTATTCATTTTTATTTTGTTTCATAAAAATACTGCATAAATAAAAATAACAATCATTCCGGTGGAATTGTTTCTTGGATGTCAAGTAAAATGATTTCGACAAAACGTGATTCTATCCATAGAAATTCCGTAGCTACGTTCTTGTCGACATCACAAAGAATTTCTTCCTGGCGTTGCTACAGAATCTTGGCCTTATTTTCTTCGACAAAACATCTGCCTTGTGGATGCTTTTGCGTTGATCTGCGTTCACTTGTCGCAAAATGCAGTCCACAATAAGAGCATATGCGGCTATTTTTGTTTTCACTTTCGATATCAAGTTCAGTTTGTCTTCTTTGAAAGTTTTCCAAAGCAAGTTAACGTCTTCCAAGACCTCTTAATGTGTTTCTACTTTGTCCCACATGCGCTAAAACCCTCTACTAGTTAAATGTATTGCTTCAATTTTTACAAAGTTCAGGGCTCGAAACTGTGTGCAGTGCATCTCTGAGCAAACTTCTTGAAACTGGAACATGTTGGCATTTAAGCTCAATCCAGGACTAAGATAACCTAGATTCATAGAATACATAAATTAAATTTAGAACGCAACCAGTAAAATCCACAATTTGTACGTTCATTCGAATCATTAATATGTTGAAAATGAACATAATATGATTATACTTTCTAACATCGATGTCACTTCCCATGTAGCACATTACGACATTTATTAGTTTGTAGTGACTTGATTATGACTTAGCAAGTCACATTTCTGATATCTCAACCGAATGGCAACAAGAGTGCTACTAGGGTTGGTTTTAAACATAGAATATGTTACAGAAAGCAAGTTTATGTTTGCGGCCAGAATAAACTAATTTTATGTATGGATTTACCTGGAATATGTTTGTTATGACGGTAATTTTCTCTGCGTATGAATATCCGTTTTGTGGAGAGAAAAAAATACGTAGACTTTTGGTATATCCCCCCCTCCCACAAACGTAGACTTTTTCGAAACCCCTCCCCCCCCCCCTTAATTGTCTACGTGGTTTATGGACAGCCCCTTTCGAAGCTTGAGGTGAACCAGGAGATATACAGCATGAAGTGCCTGTCGGAAGCTGTCACCTTCACCAAAAAGTATCTCGAGAAGGAGGATGTGGTGTTTCAGCCGGACCTGGCCTTGGCACATCATGCCAAGAGACCGGAGATGATCGGATGAAGATAAACGATGTACCGAAGACCATCAACCCTCCCTATACCCCTTAGCAGCGAATAGTTTTAACTGATTTTTTTTCTCGTGGCTATGATACATTGTCTAAACTTTCAAGTTCCTAATGGGTACGCAAGTCCATCTACAACTGCAGCAGGACCACAATATGCAGACATGTAATTACGAATAGAATTGTTATTATTATTTTATATTTTAACACTCCTTCACTATATTTTATATTATTATTCCTGCCAGGTGATCAATTTTCTCTTATTATGTCAACAAATGTTTTGGCCC
The DNA here is from genome assembly GCA_034211315.2 of Aedes japonicus. Taxonomy (NCBI): domain Eukaryota; kingdom Metazoa; phylum Arthropoda; class Insecta; order Diptera; family Culicidae; genus Aedes; species Aedes japonicus. Next base: position 53,581 of record JASCZW010003205.1, on the reverse strand, counting down.
CACTATCAATAACAGACTGGAAATTTTGGTCATTCCAAAGTTGCAATCATCGAACACGGCATGAGCTGAAGTGGCAAACAGCTGCATTTTATTATAATATGTATATTATTTAGAATTTCATTAAAAAATCGTATTATTTTCTTCGTATGTTATTTATAATTATATTAAATTTTCAGGATGTAGAATTTTATTTGTTACATAAATGAAAATATATCTTCGTTTTACATATTTGAATATTCTTACATATTTCAATCATATTCATACATATTTTAAATGAATACATACATGTTTTTACATAAAAGCTAGATCAAGTTTAACAGAGAGGAGAACCTATTGCTGTTAGATTTAGCTTCCGAGCTACAATAGGTGGCAGCGTATATCATACATCCGATTATATAAACTGTATATATCATAATAACTCAGTCATTTCATGGTAGATTTTCAAGCATTTTACATCAATCAATCAAAAATAAGTTTTCCCCCTGCTTTGATAAAAATCTTCATACTTTAGAAACAGGAAATTAGAAAATACTACAAACTTACTTACTAGTGATAGTTTGAAGAAGTGTTTAATTTGTATTATTTTTGAAAAAATGATCAGGTGAAGTGTTACTTCAAATTTCCCCATTTTTTTTTAAATTTTAATCGTTTTACTAATACGCTCGTAAAAGTGTTTTAAAAAGTGAAAAAGTCCAAACAGTGATTAATGGAACTATGTTTTATATCGAGCAGCATATAGACAATCGGGCTACACATAGGTCAAGCGTAACAGGACGCAACATTGTTGCTTTCAAATATTCCGATTCAAAATACCTCACTTTCCCCGGTGTTGTGGAGCCTCATATCTTTTTTAAACCAAGTATTTTTATTGCAATCATTCAATAATACATGTGCAACACATTATTCAACTAATAACGATTATATTCATTCAGAACAACAAACAAGCAATGCAAAAAGTACGTACAACTTCATACGCAAGGCGGGATGGTAAAAAGGCCTACAGTGCTATACACTTATATTTGAATACCAGGCTTGACTATGGGGATTTCGGCTAAAGATTAACTTTCGATACTGTTGCTTCTCTAAGGTACTGCTGTAAGCAATCTTTTTTTTTTCGACAAAATATCAGATAAATTGCAAATGTCGAAAAAAGTACAACGGTGTAAAATAGAACACACATTTTGATGTGAGACATACTTAAAAAGATTTGCATAATGAAACTTGTTCAATAAATGCATACAGCACGCGTGCGCTTGTTGCTGCATATTTTGAACGTGAATCCACAATAAAACTAAACCCGAGAAATGACACTAAATAGCTTAATTTGCTATTCTTCCCGGTGGTTGCGCCGGACGGATACCTTCTGCCTTCCACCTGTCAATTGGAAACAAAAAAGACACTCAGAAGGAACGCAGTAGATAAATATGATAATTGCATTTATACTTTCTTCTTTCTTTTTCGTCCATGTTACTGCTGTAAGGCATAATAATGACTTCACGAGTCTCCTGTGAAAAATGCTGCTGCCGGTGCATCCGTTATGGCCAATTCCCAGGTAAAGTCCCAGTCCATTCGACTTGCACACAACCCAACCTACTTCATCAACAGCAATAACAAACACAACAACAGGCACTCTTTCTGAATGTACGAAAGAGAAAGGCTTTGCTTCTACAAACAAGCGGTGTGAGATAGGAAATAAAGATTAATACTTTATCAAGTAGGTGGCCTCCTATATTACTTTTCGGGGTATTCGTGGACCCAATGTATGCGCCTAAGCTAGGCATTCTTCGGGCTGCCTTTTTATGCTCTTGCCGAATTCATTGAATACAAAAACACAAGAACATGAGAAAAGCAAAGATGAGTAGTATAACACGGATCATCTGAGAAAAAAAGGAAAAAGTCCAGCGTATAGAAGAGCGAAAATGAAAACTGGTAAGAAGAAACACATAAAATTGAGGAATATATTAAGAAGTTTCAAAACGACGAGGTTAAGGTAAATGATGATGATGCAGATCATTGAATACAATAATGAAAAGATGAAATGAATGCCGTGGTATGGGTTTTTTATATATGCTTTTATACTGCTGAACTGAGTGAACAGCACCGCCACACAGTTACACATCGCCACCGTGTCGCCCAGGGGTTCAGTTGGTGATGATCAAAGAGTAGAACAGGTAAATGTGCCGTGTCCAGACTAGATGTGAGACATATCCGTCTCCTTTTTTCGACTATTGCCACATTCAATGCGTGTCATCTGGTCTACTTTTTACCGCATTCAGGCTCTTATTCATAAAATTATGTTATAATTTATGTATAATATCGACTTATACGCTGATAACTGCAGCAGTAATGGTAGGAATGTCATTCTTTGTGTTTGAGTTCAAGCTTTCCTACCTTCTCTTTTATGGGCGAGAAATGCGTAACTAATTGACTTGTGTTGGCTAATGCTCTTTGACACATTTATCACCTGCATTTTCTTCGAAAACATTGCCAGCTGTCACTGTCAGTCTATTCGGTGTAGAATTGTGAGGTCCAGATGAGGTCTTCGGTACTTATTCTTTAAACCAGCTCAAGCTTAGTTTGCAAGATGCCAAAAGTAATTCACAAAATTAAACAATGTTGGTCAAATACTTTTTAACGTAAAAGTTTTCACTGTGTTCTAATATGCTTAATCAAAATTTACGTTTTCCTTAATTCTTTAACATCTCTGTAAGGTTAAGACACTATGTAGGTTAAGATAACCGACAACAAAAAGAGTGCACAGCGTGAAAACTGAATCAATCACCGCATCTGGTTTTTTATTCACTCAAGTAAGGTAATTAAAACACCAGCATTTACGTTATCCTGATTGCAAATCCTGGATTTAGAAAGAAAGAAAAAACCCAAGATTACGCATTAAGCCACTATTTTTCTTTTTCCTCGGATAATACGCGTGCGCCAAGATTCCCCTTGTTGAACCCCACAGTCGGTCGTCAAGCGGCATCGAAGCGTACGCGTTTGATTTATTGCTCTCTTGAGATAATTGCCAACTGCCCCGCTTGCCGCATGTATACACACATAGGTCGTAAGTCTAGAAAAGCAAAGTCTATGGCAGAGGCGGCGGTCGGTGCCTTGCAACTTGTTGTAATATGTTTCGCATTTAGGGGAAACTGCTCGGCACTTTTTATTTTGTATGTTTCTTGACTCTCACTTCTTTGTCTAGCCGTGTTTGCTACACAACACTCTCAAGTCAAGTGCTTCTAACACCTTCAAAAGAAGCGTGGTCAGTTTTCGGTACTCTGGACGATTGCAGTCGAGTGTACTTGAGTTATTCAAGCGAAATTACGATGATTGTCGCAACAGATTATTTGATTGTTGTGGATTATTTTGGTTTGGCTCTTTGCTGTTTTAAGAAATCGTCCATTTTTAGAAATAGGATTTCCTGTTGGTTAATAATAACTTGTTTGGATGGTTGTTGAAGGTTTGGTGGGTAATTCTCATAGATCAAATAAATAAACAGTATATACAGCCGCAAATCGCCGAAGAATACACAAATCAAATGCAAGTGTATCTGTGGCTGACATTCTGCGTGTACAAGCTACTTTTGTGAAACACATGCAGACTAGAAGTGACAGCCACTCACTTTCAATGCGTTTCACGTGTTTGACTAACGGAATATAGGAAACGCTCTTTCAGTTGCGTTGCATGCGTTTTGTTCCAATCGTTCCTAGGAGACTCCAAATAATCCGATATACAGAATGTAAAAAATTATATGTAAAAGCATTTTTTCACATGGCCGTAGTGCAAACGATTGAGCTATCTATTAATTATCTGGTTTTAGATTTATTTAAAAATATTTTGTAGTGGAGGGGCACAATAAGTTTTAGTTGAAGTGTACAGAAAATATATAAAAACTCATACAGTGTAGAAAATTGGAAAATGAAGTTAGAAATATGGAACTTCTGAGGAAATTAAGAGACGTAAGAACGCTTACTATAGGAAATTGAAATTTCTAAAAGAAGATTCAAGAATACAGGAACTAGTTCAAATAGACAAAAAAAAAACTTACTATTACTTTTTCGTGATAATTTGAGACTTGACCTAAATGTGGAAAGGCATTCTAATTTCTCTTTCGCAGCTTATAATTAAGGGGTGTGAAGCTGAGATTGAAAGCCTGTATCATTCTATTTTCGACATAATTTCTAGAACGTATTGCTGTCTTTTCTGTCCAAGCGAAGCCAGCCCCTATAGACATACACATTGGAAGTCATTTGACTCGAATTCCCACAATATTATAAGTATATGCACGTTTAAAAATGTCGTGTCATCATCATTCAACTTGGTAAAAATATCACCGGCAAGGTCAAACAGATATTCAATACTGTTTTCCGTTTGTTCTTTGCCTATCCCAAATCCCAGGTGACGTATAAGTTTTTTGCCGATCGTCTACCGGTCGACTGACGAGACCATCGAGTCTGATGAGTGCCACTCCTTCATTTTTAGACACTTTTCGCTTTTAAAAGTTTATTGCTCCTATGTATTCCTTCTATCACTGTGACATTCAATACTTTTCCGACGTTTTTTTTTCATGCTGTCCATACCTGTAGCTAGTTAAATGATTAACCGGGAGCGACCTGGTGACTAGCAGTGTAGCATGTATGATTTCACACAGGTCGGTGTCGGATTTGGTGATGGATGAAATAACGATGGAAAAGTATCGTTTATCATTAATGCTAAGTAGGAAATCACCACTGTTTGGTGAATATTGAAACCGGTAAAGGGGCTACATGTAGGATCCAGTCTAACTCAACTATAAGCTCCGGAAGGCGTGTATTTTCATGGGGAATAATTATTCTAGCATTAGGGAAGAAAACGTTTTAACGTTATTCAAGCCCGTCGGTGACAGCGTGTATTCCCAAACTTTCTGTTTACACTTTATTAGCTATATGGTAAGAAAATTGATATTCAGGATGACTGCCAACCAAAATCGCTGAAATGATTATTTCTGAAAATGTTCACAAACTTTTTGATAATAATTATAGGGCAGCAACATTGATAAAATGTTGGATTTTAATTCTATTTCGTACGTAACTAATTTGCATTACTTTTGCTTTAATTCAATATATACAAATGTATTTACATAACTTCCAGCTTTACGCTACTTCATCACTCCAGGAATATCAGTTCTCTCCCAAAGGAAGGCATACACTCAGTAGCAAAAAAAAAGCCGAGCAAAATTTTGTTAGCAAAAAACTCCATGTTCAACCTCCGTAACTTTGTCAATTATCCATATTCTTGGCTGAAAATTTGACAACATTATACAAATTGTATAGACCTTATGTGACCAAAATTTCATGTTGATCAAATTTATGAATTTGGAGTTATAATAAAATATGTGAAAAAAGTCATTTTTGGACATAGCCATTTCAAAAATCCGTATTTCTGTGAAAAAATTAGGTAGCATATTACAAAATTACAAATCTCCATAGCTTATAAAAGTACAGAAAATAATGTGGACAAAATTTGAACTATTTCCATCAAGTGGTTTGGACTACAGCTGGCGTCAAAGTTGACGCAAAAACATGAGCATTTCCCTTTTTCACCCGATACTGACCTTGCTGAAAATCGGTGCAAAAAAAAGACGAGGTGAATTTTATTAATAATACTGTATAACACTGTATACGTAGTTTTCACAAACCAATTCATACTGAATGCCATATTTGCAAAGTTCTTTGTGGGTTACACTAGTTATTTGGGATATTTCACGCGTAACAAATCATGTGTATTAATAAGATGAATTCACCTCGGCATTTTTTTTGCACCGATTAGCCGTAAATTCAGTAAATTAGCCGTATAGCAGGCCAAAACCTGCTTTTGAATAGCATTAAGGGTGAATATAATGCTCATATGCATTAGATCGCTTGCCGTTACTTACGTGCTTTATTTAGTGCTTATTGGTTACCTGGGTATAATTAACTGAACAGGACTTTGAGAATTCAACGAGAATTCAATAAAAATAAATACAACAAAGATAGTTATACCAAGTAATACAAATAAAAATGTATGGATCAAATCTCACTAGTCACGTAAAATGAAACTTCTGTATAATTTTAATTCGTGACTTAACTTCCGTAAACGTGATCGAATAATTCGAATTTTCATTTCAAAAAATTGTGTAACGCCTTAAGAAAATAGAAAACAACAATGATACCATAACCAATATGTTTGATTTTGTTTCTGAAATCAACAACATACCCTGTATATTCAACAAGTTATAGTGAATCTTTTTTTTTTTTTCCAAAATTGTCTTTTTTGCTAAAATTTATACTTTTTAATTCTAATGAAAGATATTTTAAATCATTTTCAATGAAAACTACGATGTATTAGCTTTGTCTTTATTCTAAAAATTAAAAAAAAACATTGATCCTTAATGTGTTTCTTTCACACACACTGTACAGCGTATCTTTTTGATAACGCTACAGTGGCCGTTTAGCTTGAAACGAAAATGAAAATGAAGGACATTTAGAAGGAACAACACGTCAATGAAAAGGCTTTAGATGCTCGAGTTGAAGTTGTCTCAGAATGCCCTTTCAATGACGATCACTGACACTGTACAAAGTGGCCCACACTATGAGCGGTTGTGAAGACAAGTTAATAAAACCTGTTATGACTACTTGAGAATCTTCATAAAACCTATTGGCTTCCATGATAACCAGCATACGACCAAATGACCACAGCTGTCAAACATCACTGTAATATCGTGGTTGGTTTTTGTTGTTCTGGTTTGTTTAATTCTCTGCTCTTCTGAGTCATTTTGCGGTAAATAATATATTTAAAAAAAGTTCCAGTGTAGCGGTAAATTTTGTTTGATAGCAAAATATCCCAAACAAATTGAGTTTTTTACAGCTTATCATGCTCCGAACCATATACGCATTTAATTTTATGGTAAATATTTCGATGAGTGCCGAAAATTAATGCGTTTTGGAAATTATGCGAGTTTACAAGATTAAAACAAACATATCCGATAAATTAACCACGACTTTGCTAAAAATTGATGAAATTTAATAAGGTTCACTAAAACGATGCCGAAATTGGTCACCGATCTACAGTTCATTTGTATTAAAATTAAAATTTGATGAAGAAAAAAGCATTTATTTTTCCACATTTCAATTATTTCTTGGCAATTGAAAAAAAGACAATTAATCTTCGCAATAACTACTATAAAACTATTTGGTCATGTTTTTTACCGTTTTTTCGCTCAATGACAATTTGCTGATTAATGCATTCATCGGAGGCAACATGGTTTTAAAATATGTTTTTAAATGGCCATAATAAGATAATATGAGTGAGTCCTAAAAAGGCATTTTAAAACAGCATTTTACGAGTTCGTAAAGTCGAAATAAAACCTTTGAGTAAAAGGAATTTGAGATCACGAAATTTTAAGATCGTTGTAAACAAGCTGTGTAGGTTCTCGTCAACCTAACTAAAATATGAAACCTATTGACCAAATTGATTTATAGCGGTTTTCATAAAACTTAATTAAAACTAATCCTGGTTTTGGCAATGTTACTTGGGATGTGACGTTGGTTATGTTGCTAGTATGTTGCGAGGCGACTTGGTGTAGGTAGAAAATTGAATTGTCTATTGTTACTTCAACGCTCCAATGTTGTGACTTGTACATAGAAACGATGGAGACACAAGGTAGTTCACAATGCGTCTCCGTTGAGTGACAGCATCTACGACAATGACTTTTTATTTAAATATGTTTCTTCAAAACGACTCGTACGACATCGCACATGTTTTGATGTTTAGGTATGTAAAATGATGATCTGTAAATAAACTTTCAATTAAAAATATAAAAATACGAAGGCGTTAAAGTCCCTGAAAATCGAGAAAAAGCAATTGTTACGTTATTTTTTTGTGTTTTGTATAAAATCAAATATTTGTGAGTGTTTCGTTATTTTTTGTTTTGAAAAAATATTTAAAAAAAATCTTTTGATTGAGGTGAAATTATGAAATTATGATTTTTTGAAAAAAGGCATTTTAGAAAAAAATAGATATTTTTTTTTTGAGTTGTAAATAATGGAAATTCTTTTCATCGAACTAAAATTGTAAGAAAACAGTATATGATAGAATTTTGGGTTAGAATTGTTGAAACAGGTCGGTTTAAGACAAGAATGATCTGGTTTGCATTGTCACTTTGATGTTTTGAAGGCATAAATCTGAGTAAATACTTAAATTTCACATAAGAATGCTTTCGTAGATTGGCATGTGAAATTATTTTAACCTTTTAAAAAATAAATGTGTCTAAGGAAATCAGCCATGATAGCGGCAATTTGCGGATTCTAGTGACCTTCAACCTTAATTGACTGAAGAAAAACTAGTGCAAACTTATACACATTCGCTGATTCGCTAACTTAGTATTGGAATTCCTCCCATATTTGTCACCTTTTTAATTCCGAACTTTTCCCCGCATTTACCGAATGGGTGGCCGCCCTGCTAAGGCTATAAAACTGCATCATGTGTGTTCCCATCGGTCGTCCGGCTGCAGCAGCAAATTATCCACCAGAAAATAGGAAAGTGTGAAGAAGAGAAGCTGCATAGACACGTTTTCTGCCCTCCGTCCATACGGACTGCACCATCAGCGTGCGTTGTGTTGTGTTATTGTTTTGTCATTATAACAGAGTCTAGGCGCCACTGTAACCTCTACCAGTCTGTGCTAGAGAGAACTAAATATGTTGCCCTTCCTTTTGTTACTTCCCTTCACTTTAACGCAGCTTCCCGATTTCATGTTGCCTCTCTCGAACCATTCCGCACCAACCAGTATGGCCATTGCCGACTAGTCGCTTTAAAATGGGCAAGGATGGAAAAGCCTCTCTCGGCGTGGAATAGGCACGGTAAGGTGCATACAGGAGAGCATATAAAACTTGGAATGCAGAACATATACGAAGAAGCCAAAGAAAACAAAAACGAAGCATGCTGGCTTGGGAGTTTATACATCACATTTTAGCATTTCACCATTTAACCTTCTTCCTGACTTTTCAGATTTCATTTTTTCATCGTAGGTTATAATGGAAGAGCTTTTTTATTCAACTACTGAGACCGAAACAGAGGCCGGCTGTAAAGATACATGTGTTTTGAGCTGCAAAAGTTGCCGCAACAGCAGCAGGTAGAAATGTGACGAGGTACTTGGAATGATTAAAATGACGGTCCTTTTACGGATATAGAACGTAATAAAGTAGATAGCGCAGTTGATTGTATAGTTGGTTTTCTTTTCAATTCCCAATTGGATGCTCATCAAAAACCTACAGCTTTGTTTCTTCACCATTGCTAATTACTTGAACTTTTCTATGAAAAAACTAAAATTTTAAGTGCGTTAATACGATTTTTTTGGTTTAAAATATATGTAACAAAATAAAAATCGGCTAGCAATAAAATGACCATCGGAAGGTGAATCAAACATTTAAAACAATCAATCAGGTCAAATCGCTTGGTATGCCATGAAAAAGGTGTTAAGCTTTAGTATTTAATAGTCTAAAGCCGATGATGAAGGAAGAGTAATGGCGAAATAGTCTATTCAGACCACATGAACTCCATGGGAAGGAACAAGGATATGTTATGGTGGACGTTTGGACCGGTAAAAAATACTGCACTGAAAATTTATTTTCGTAAATTAATTTTCACTAATTTCGTAAAAATGGATTTTGTGCAAAGAACAATTGTCTCGTACATTGCTTTTTATCTGGTGATATGCTATCATTACACCTTTTTGTATAATGCACGGAATGCATTTCGTGAAGACCATCCAATCGCTGCTTCTCGTTTATCGTACTCATGCATGATGGTGTTGCCTCTGGCATGGGCGAGAATAATTTATTTATCCCAAAATAAAAATTAAAGCACTGTTGAGAGTTATAACTTCATACTCATCAATCAAGTATCTTCTCTCGAGTCACCATGGCCTAGTGAGATCAACCACGGAATCAGTATCAGATCTTCCCAAAAATACAGGATCGAATCCTAAGTCAGAAACATTAAAAAAAAACTGGACAACTCCACGTGGTTGCGATTTTTTTCAATAACATTTCGAGTCGATAGAGTGGATCATTCATGCAACCACCAGAAAGACGTTTCTCTTTAGTGTGTGACAAAATGTTCGTAGCTCTTTGTATTGTTTTCGTACAATGCACGAATTTCTGTGTGAACAAATGCTTCATAATTTTGGCAGTTGGGCGTGTGCCATTAATTACGAAGGTATCTTCATACAAAACAACAAATCAGTTTCGTTGCAGAAAACAACGAATAGATTCGTTAGTTCTTCTTTTGATTTCGTAGTAAACTTAAATTAATTTTCAGTGTGCAAAAAGAAGAAACTAAAATCGGTTAACCACAATGAAATGGGGAAGCGGAACTTATGCTCACCATAGTACATATATTCATCACATTCTGCAGTCATCCAACTTTAAACGTAAAAAGAGGTTTAATTTCTCCAGTACATGGACGCAGTAACCATATAATCCTGGCAAATAAAATTAGGTCTTGAATATAATTAAAAGCTTCAAAAACGTTTCGGAGACTTAAATTTCGTAACAATAATGAGCAGTCAGATTTTCAACACAATTGCTTACCTTTGCACTACAAATTCGTCGTATTGATCTAACCGTACTAGGGAATATAGTCGAGCCAGACTCCCAGTTTTCTCTTTAATTGCACTATATACTCACACATTTTCGTTGCGTAATTGCACAAACCATAAAAATCACACTTCACTTAGTACACGTGATAAAATACTAGAAAACTATGGGATTAATTTTCACAATAATTTAAATACGCTTGCACCTATTCTGAACCGTGTTAACAATCGACGTAATCGCTTGATGTTGCACTGCTCACATACTGTATAGCATACACATCAACGCTAGTGTGCGTGTTCAATCATTCATAGAGCATTCTATGCCCAACGTTATGGTGAGTCTTGTTGTCAATATTCTCATGGAAGAGTAACAAACAAACCCTTTCATTTTGTCTTGGTTATATGCATGCTACCCAACACACGTGAAGTGCTGTCAAATGATCTACTTCATTTTTGGGGTAGTAGTGGAGAGCGATAACTTGTTTATTTATTTTTTCTTGATTAAAATCAGTACGATTAACATATGTACACAGATGGGATTAATGTTTTTCATGATATTATTAACATAGATACATAACAGTGGCAACTTTTCCATATTAAATTGGAAGAAAATTATCAGAATCGAATGTCTTGTGTGTTGTTAAACGATTAACGGCAAGTGAACGAATAGATTGTGAATAACTTGTAAACTCAGTGCTCGGTATTCAGTGCATATTCACCGATTTCCACTAGAGGTCTGCTTATTGAGCTCAAGATAGGTTCCGCTTCTCTATGGCATATCAGAAAAAGATAGAGAAAGATCGCGAATTCTCAAATCTGTGTGATAACAGCTGTTCTGGCGATAACAGAGAAGCAACCTCGGGCGATCAACCATGCTCAAGCCCCTGCTCATACCAAGAGACATTGCGGAAACAAGTTTTTTCGGTGTTTTAAATCATTTTACAAGCCGAAAACATGATGTACTGCCCACTTATAATACCATAATATTTGGATGTCAATCAACCGAAGTAAAAACAACCAACGCTAGCACATCGGCAATACGTTTGTAAGGTGTTCAATAACTACATTTTACAGATTGTTCTTGTATGAACTATCCGAGCATTTTAGGCAGAAAATCTCGAATAGAAAATTTAATGAGCTTTGTTATGAATGAAGTTGAGAGAAATGCCCTTTTTCTCAACACTTAAAAAGGCCCTGATTTGCTTTGAAAGAGGCAGGCAAAAATGAAAAGATTACTTGTTTATTTAAAAAAAATGGGAATTTGGGTTATAATTTACTCTGCATAACTTGAACGAAAATCTTCATTCAGACTTAGTTGAGAAATCTTCGAAAAAAGACGATCACTTCCACCAAACAAAGTTATTTTAATGAGATCTAATACAATTTGAGTAACTCAAAGTTGGAGGACAGTACATCAAAGATTGCAGGTTATTCCGGAAGTCTAAGTGAATTTTGTTGTTAGTGCTATGAGGTAATCAAATGGAGCGTCACTGCGACGTGACTTTTATCACTGTACTTCTATTGTATAAAAGACATTATTCAAAGCTACTCCCTTGGGGTAATTGCTAACTAAACACATTTTTTATGATAGGTCTCTAAACATTTATTTTAAGCGTTGTTTTGGATTTTATAAACCAAGCCTTATTTCAAAATTTAGACTTCGGAAAACGAAAGCGTTTTGCTGATATGAAAGATTTTTAAATGCTTATAATTAACAAATTATAATTGAACCCTTGCGCTGAACTGGCCGGCTTGACGTGCCGCAGGGGATCAGTAGGGATTCTCTGTCAAGACCCGAAGCTAAGAATCAGTTCCATTGTGGTTATATCACATTAATTATTTCTTCGATTAGTTTTTGCGACTGAAGATCGTGTTCAAGCAGGGTATCTTTTCCATTCTTATTTAATTAATAATTTCAGCAGCTTTGGGACATCTTTGCATTTTAAATTACTTTTGCATTTCAGAGCATGGAGCAGCATGACAACTTTATGCCTGTAATGACCAATTTTTCAGCATTCAGCATAACATTTCCATTAAAATTCTATTACTGAACTTCAATTAGTATTCCTAAAAGATTGGAATGTGATTATAAGCAGTATATGATTAAATATATTGAATATCTCTTTGTGGTGTTATGAAGAGATGTACCATTTCTGTCAGGCATCATCGAACCAGGCTCTTCGATCACTAAAACTGTGTTCATCGACCTATAGAATAGTCTGTTGATTCCCAAAACAAATAAAAGTCTGGAAGAGGGATTCGTGATTATCTGGCCCAAGTCATGGATGACAATTATGCCTACCTTGAAGGAAAGCATTAGATCGAGATCAGCGAAGGTCTAATTATCTTCCGACAGTCTATTTTCAACAAACCACCAGACGGACCCCCATTTTTGGACCTTCATACAACGGAATAGTGAGGATTACAGGTATATACAGTGTGATCTTGACATTAGGAGAAACTGTACGCCATAGCAAGTCCTGCACTGATGGTGGCTTCCTATCACATCACATCACAACACATAACTAACACATTATTATTGAAAACAGAATGTTTCTTCGAACGGTGCATTGTCATCTCAAAATAGTGTGCCTCAGTTCAACATATTAAATAAGTATATTAAATAGTGTAAAAATTTGTATACGTTTATTCAATATATTTTCAAAGAGCTGTTCATAATCTTCAACAACACTATGTAGTTTGGTACAATGATTAATTTTGTACAACATTTCAGCAAAATATAATAAAAGGGTGCAAAACTGTTTGTTTTTAATACAAAATTGTGTATATTTCGTTAACGTTGAGGGTAAATTTGAAACGTGTAGTTGCTGCCACAATAGAACGAACATTAATTCTTGAGTCACATTCAAGTGTGTACAGCAAGACTAAGGTTAGCTGAACTAATCTTAGAACGTCACACGATGACTGATTATAAATTAACATATACTGCTTCTAGATAAAATTGATCCAACTTTCACCTATTTATTAAGTCATGTCATTCAAATGGACGCCATAAATCAAGTGCTTATTCGTGTACCTTCTATTTGGTTTACGAAGATAAGCCAAAAGCAATGGGTGTTATCGTAATCAAATAAAATTATCGATTTTTCGCTTCCGGATCAGTGAAATAGCTCGGTAAAAAGTTTAGGTACTGTCTTCCTGTCTACTCGTACATGTTCCAGGAATGACAGCCTGTAGTCTGGATTCTTACTTTTCACAGCTTCGTATTCAAACAAACGGTCATCGTCGTCGTTCTTGGTGTTGCTGGGACGAGCCCGTGCCTTCCACTGCTGAACGTTACCAATTTAGAGCGCACATGTGTTTTAAACGGCACACAAAATATGTCGATTAGGATATTTATATATAGAAATCCAACAATAAATATAGTGGAAAGGCGATGATTAATGTATGAGTAATCGACTTTTGGAGAAGAGAAACTGTTGGAAATACGTCAGGAAAATTGTGAATATGAACAAACCTATATCGATACAATAAACATCGAGTGAGCATATACTGAATATGAAACGAAAAATGTTCAATTTACAATCAAGAACATTTCTTTTTGATTCGATGTAAAAATCTAAGCATTGCAGAATCACCGTGGTACTTTCTTCTATTCCGCTTTCATTTCATTTTGAAACAGGAAATGTAAGTCAATTGAGCGCCCTTTCCAAGAGCAGCTACACTAAAGAAACCATTGCACTACATATTTCTATATTTTTTTTGTTTTGTGTCGGATCATACGGAACGGACGGCCAGACGGAGGTTGTGTTGAGAAATGCTTTTCTACCGGATATGAGCGTATTTTCTCTGTGGTTCTCATCTGTCTCATAAATATTTGCTTTCATCCTTTCATGTCATTCAAGCAGTATTACAGTGAATAAGTGTGCGGTGTGGTATACATGAAATCTCTATGTTGTTATGTTTACTGTTTCTATGTGAGGGGCGCTTCATTCCTGCATCAACCACCCTCAAAAGCATTATTCAGCTGTATAGACTAGGGAGAGCGGTTTGCATAAATAGTACCATTATACAAGAGACATAGAGCCACCGTTTTGAAACACACTTCAATTCGGAAGCATTTCGAAATATCAGTGAGAACTTTTATTCATTGGCGCAACTTTGATGTTTCCCAGTCATATTCTTTTTATCATGTCTAGATATATGTTTTTTTCAACGAGTAACAGATAGCAACGAAAAAAAAATTCAAGGTTCTGGTTAGAGATTATGTAACACACGTTTGGCGAAATTAGTTAATGGGTTATTATCAGATAGAAAGTAATCATCAGAATACAAATATCAGAATATTTCGATAACTCTGACTACTTAAAAAATATAGTGACAAGTGTTCAGTCCTTATTAACAAATCAGCAAAAATCTATCGGTTGATACCCATTATTTCTGGAAATCAGCTTTATATAAATAAACTTATTTAAAAAAATGAAAAACTCTGAATTTACTAGAATTATTAGCTTTCATCTGAATCATGGTAGCTCTCTCACGGGTTCTTCACTGTTGCTTGTTTCTATAATATTTATTGTTAGATGAATTTTTGAGCACCCCAAGTTTTTTTTTTTGTCGCTTCTTCACACAGAATAGCGAGTGTTTTTATTATTGCTTTTATTTGCCTTCCGCTGAGTTACTTGCTTTTAAATAAAAATGAGTTCTGAATTATCATTCGTCACGATAGGTCGTGTTTCAGTTTTTATCCCTTAAACCGAAAAATACCAGATACTATTACAGTCCACTGCTCCGGCGAGGGCATCATGTGGTCCTTCGAGCCGGATTTTTCGTGAAATAGAAAAAATAAACCAGTGTTGATGGATGATGAAGCTTTTACGAGGAATATATTGCATTTTTGTGAATTTCGCGAACATTCGTCCGTCGTTGACCGACCGAGTGTAACGAGGTGTTGGTAGCCATTTTGTGCTATGCACGCTCTTTTGAGAACATTCATAGTGAACCGTGAGCATTCGTCCGTCGCTGTTCGGTCGATTGTAACGAGGTGTTGGCAGTCTTTGCGCTTGGCACGCTCGTTCGTTGTGAGAAGATTTCAGTGAATAGTGAGCATTCGTCCGTCATTGTTTCGGTCGAGTGTTACGAGGTGTTGGCAACCATTTGCGTTCGGCACGTTCGTTCTTTATGAAAGTATGCGTGTGTGAGTATGATACACACACCGGTGAAAGGATCCGTTGAGGAGCAGAAGTTGCAGCAAAGGAAGAAAGAAGAAGCCAGAGAAATGGAAGAGCAACTAAAAGTGTTCGTGCATCAGAGAGGGGCAGTGAAGGGAAAGCTCACTCGAGCGAAAAATGCGTTGCAGCACAGTGAAATCGAACCTAATCCGAACATTAAAAATATACATTTGCTGCGTTTCCACCTGCATACGGTGGAAACCTGCTATAGTGAATTCAATGAGTTACAAAACAAGATTTACGCATTGCCTCTCTCTGATGAACGGAGATCCGAGCAAGAAGGAAAGTACATCGAGTTCGAATCGTTGTACACCGATTTGAGTATTCGCCTCCACATGCTTATGGAACAAGCAACAAGCAACAGACAAGTGCAGAAGCCGAATGTAGTGGACTCAGCTGCTCTAGCCGTCGCACCATCCATCGGTTTGCCTGCTCAATCCTACTTGCCTCCCCTACAAGCACCCCTGCCAACTTTCGATGGGTCCTATGAGAAATGGTTCTCATTTAAGTCAATGTTTACCACAATAATGAACCGTTACACGCAGGAAGAGCCTGCAATCAAGTTATTCCATCTGCGAAATTCACTTGTGGGAGCGGCGAGTGGTATCATTGATCAAGACATGGTCAATAATAACGACTATGATGCAGCTTGGCGATTTCTCTCCGAACGCTACGAAGACAAGCGTCTTATCGTGGATAAACACATTGAAGCTTTGATAAATCTTCCGAAAGTCGCCAAGGACAGTTCGAAGGATATGCGAAAGTTAATTGATACATGCGCAAAGAACGTGGAGGCGCTTAAGAATCTGACACTGCCACCAATCGGCCTTGGAGAACAAATGCTGTTACATCATATTTCATCGAAGTTGGACAAAGGCACCAGAGTAGCATGGGAGACTAGGCAAAAAAAGGGCGTATTCCCCCAGTACGATGCGACGATCGACTTCCTACAAGAGCAATGCAGAATTATGGAGAAAATTGACATCAACACGAAGCCGCCGACCGACAGTGGAAAAGTGAAGAACAAAGGCCACTCGTTAGTGGTAACGAATGAACCTAAAAAAGACAATAAGTGCCTAATGTGTAAAAATAATCATGAACTTTGGAGGTGTGATCAATTTAAACAAATGAGTGTGAGTGATAAATACAGTGCATTGAAAAAGTGGAGCTCATGCTTCAATTGCCTCCAAAGAGGGCACCGCACGAATGGGTGCTGTTCGTCGTTCAACTGTCGTGATTGTGGTAAGCGTCACCACACTATGCTACACAGTGACAGTTCCTCGAAAGCTGTGACGACGGATGCGGCAATGAAATCGATCAGTGAGATGCAACCACTAACGAGCTCTAATAAGAAACCCGAAGTTGTTCAGGAATCAGCCACAACCTTGTGTGCCAGTGCCGTGCCCCCGACAAAGCAGACGCTTCTTTCTACCGCCGTAGTGATGGTGCATGGTAGCAGCAGTGCGCTCTATCCCTGTAGAGTTCTTCTGGATTCGGCTTCGCAGATACACTTCGTCTCGGAGCGATTTGCAAATTTATTATCACAGCGAAAAGAGCCTGTGGATTGTTTGGTGAGCGGCTTGAATGGTAACAACACACGCTTACGGCGCAAAATTCGTACCACAGTAAAGTCTCGCTTCGGAAGCTTCGCGATCGAGTTAGATTTCTTGGTCGCTCCAAGAATTACCAATGACGTTCCAGCAAAATCTATAGATGCTTCGAATTGGCCAATACCGGATGAAATTGAGTTAGCAGACCCAACGTTCTATCAACGAGGACGCATCGATATGTTAATCGGTGCTGAAATCTTTTGGGATTTGCTGAAGAATGATCGGATCCGACTCGCACCTAATCTTCCATTGCTCACGAATACGGAATTCGGATGGATTGTTGGAGGAATCGTCGATGAGGATTGTCCAGTCATCGCCCGCTCGTTTTGCCATACCACTGCTGAAGAGCGGTTAGAAGATTTGCTGAGAAGTTTCTATCGTCTGGAGTCGTGCGATGAGATTCATACGGCTACTACCAAGTCCGATCAGGATTGTTTGGACCATTTCAAGCAAACACACTATCGAAACAATCAAGGGAGATACTTCGTTCGACATCTTTTCAATCTACGGAAGAATGAGTTGGGTAATTCATTGGACATGGCAACCCGCAGATTCATGAACCTTGAACGACGTCTATACAGGCAACCGGAGCTGAAATTGCAATATTCAAAATTCCTCGATGAATACGCAAAACTCGGTCACATGCGACCGATTGAAATCGATGAGAATGCTGACCCAGGATCCGTATTCTTCCTCCCGCATCACTGCGTTTTGAAGCCGACGAGTGCAACAACTAAATTAAGAGTCGTTTTTGATGGATCTGCAAAGAGCTCAACTGGTGTAACGCTCAATGATGCATTAGAACCAGGGCCGATGGTGCAGCGAGATTTGACATCGATTTTAATAAATTTCCGTGGATTTCGATATGTGCTAACTGTCGACATTCCCATGATGTTCCGACTAGTTGGCGTTGCATTTCCTGATACTATGTACCAATTGATCCTGTGGAGAAAGAATAAAAACGAGCCATTGACAGTTTGGGAGCTGAAGACAGTGACATATGGGTTGGCGTCGTCACCATTTGAAGCTACAATGGCGCTCAACCAAGTAGCTGAAGATCACCGTGATGAATTTCCCGAAGCTGCGCGCGCTATCCAGAAGGGTGCCTACATGGATGATATTCTGGCGGGTGCGGAAACGATAGCGGAAATTTGCAAACTGCAGGATGATGTGACCAAACTTCTCGCGAAAGGCTGCTTCGGAGCTCATAAATGGTGTTCGAACGCAAGGGAAGTGATGAGCCGTGTCCCAGAAGAGCTTCAGGGAATCGATTTCGAACTATCCGGAGAAAATTCGACCGTAATCGTGAAAACACTGGGCATAGTATGGAACCCTAGAGAGGATTGGTTTTCTTTCCACGTTGCTGGTGGCGATTTGGGTACCTCTACCAGAAGACAAATTCTTAGCGACGTAGCGAAAATCTTCGACCCACTAGGACTGATCGGGCCAGTGATCACATCGGCAAAGTTGATACTGCGAGAAGTTTCGCTGCTGCAGACGGATTGGGATGACCCGGTTCCACAAGACTTACTTCACATTTGGCGATTATTTCGAAGCGAACTAGTGCAATTAAATGAGTTGCAGATTCCTCGTTGGATTTCATCAGATAAAGCATTGGCGGTAGAGTTACACGGGTTCTCTGATGCATCGGATCACGCCTATGGCGCATGCGTGTACACGCGAGTGGTCCATTCGAATGCAGAAACTACAATGCACTTGATCTGCAGCAAATCAAAAATTCTTCCGAGAAAAACCAGCAAATCCAAGGTCATATCGACTCCTCGAGCAGAGCTACTTGCAGCTGTACAACTTTCGAAATTGATTGATAAGGTTTTGCACGCAATTGACCTGAAAGTGGAATCGGTGAACCTTTGGACAGATTCTAAAATTGTATACTGCTGGATAAAGAAACCTCCACAAAGTCTGCAGATCTATGTTTCCAACCGAGTTGCGGAAATACAACGGCTTACCGGTCACTTTCGATGGCGTCACATTCGGACCAACGAGAACCCCGCCGATTGCCTGTCACGCGGTCAACGACCTCGGGACCTAAAGAAGAACCTGATTTGGTGGAATGGTCCGCCAATGCTTAGGGTGATTTCCGTCGAAGCCGAAGAAGAACCGGTTTTACCCGATGAAGAGCTACCGGAATTGCGTGTCAGTCTAGCACTTGCAACCATCACACCGAAGCGACAGGAAATATTTGACAGATTGAGTAGTTTCGATAAGTTACTCCAATCCATGGCCTACGTTGTTAGATTTGCAAACTACATCATTTCGAAGCGAAAATTGATCACCAAGGGTCCAATAACATCGTCAGAAAGAGCACAAGCCCTTGTTTTGGTGGTTCGATTTGGGCAACAAGAGGCTTTCCAACCTGAGATCCTAGCGCTGAAGAGTAATAGCAAGTCTAGACATCGATTGTGTGGACTTAAGCCATTTCTCGATTCGAGCGATGGATTATTGAGAGTCGGAGGCAGAATTAAGCATGCTTTCATCCCATATGATAGTCGTCATCAGATGCTGCTCCCAGCGAAGCACCCAGCTACAGAAGTACTCATCCGAAGCCTACATCGTACTAATCTACACATTGGTCAGAAAGGCCTTCTTGCCGTGATCAGACAGCGGTTTTGGCCTTTGAATGTGAAGACTACCATCCGGAAGATCATTCGAAACTGTACTACGTGTTTCAAGGCCAATCCTACGAAGACCGTACAACTGATGGGCGATTTACCCTCTTACCGTGTACAACCAGCTCCTACATTTTCCAACACCGGCGTGGATTTTGCAGGTCCATTCCTGCTCAAGTCTACCTCTGTAGGACGAAAACCTTTGATCACGAAGTCGTATGTATGTCTCTTCGTGTGTATGTTGGCTCGAGCCATTCACATCGAGCTCGTGTCAGATTTGACAACCGATGCATTCCTCGCCGCACTTCGACGTTTTACTAGCCGGCGTGGAGTTCCAAATAAAATGTTTTACGACAACGCGACCAATTTTATTGGCGCGCATAACGAGTTGAACCGACTGGCTGATATGTTCAACAATCAACAGGAACACCGAAAGATCACCGATTTCTGCAGCAAGCTGGGATTTGAATGGTCCTTTATTCCACCTCGGAGCCCCCACTTCGGGGGTATTTGGGAGGCCGGAGTAAAACAAGTGAAATATCACCTTACTAGAATCGTAGGAGATCGAAAACTATCCTATGAAGAGTTGAATACAACGTTGACACAAATAGAAGCTGTGCTAAATTCGCGGCCACTCGCGCCGTCTTCAGATGACCCAAGCGACTTCTCTGCAATTACGCCGGCGCATTTTCTCATTGGGCGGGAGATGCAAGCAGTCGCCGAACCATCTTACTTGAATCTACGTGAATCTACGCTATCTCGCTGGCAGTTGGTGCAGACTATACTGCAGCATTTCTGGAAGCGATGGATTGCTGAGTGTTTACCAGAACTTCAGATTCGATCCAAATGGCTGAAACGAAAGAAAATTCCATTAGGCGCTCTAGTGCTCATCGTGGACCAAAATTCTCCACCTTTACATTGGCAACTAGGAAGGATCACGGAACTGCATCCTGGATCAGATGGAGTCACCCGTGTCGTGTCGTTGAGGACATCACGAGGACAGTATAAACGTGCAGTTACGGAGATTTGTCTGCTTCCGTTGGACGTAGACAATGATGATTGAAATAAATTTCAACGCCGGGGTGAATGTTAGATGAATTTTTGAGCACCCCAAGTTTTTTTTTGTCGCTTCTTCACACAGAATAGCGAGTGTTTTTATTATTGCTTTTATTTGCCTTCCGCTGAGTTACTTGCTTTTAAATAAAAATGAGTTCTGAATTATCATTCGTCACGATAGGTCGTGTTTCAGTTTTTATCCCTTAAACCGAAAAATACCAGATACTATTACAGTCCACTGCTCCGGCGAGGGCATCATTTATTCAAATCAGATTATTTTACGATACAGTGTTCCTATGTCGCAATCGTTTATTTCAGTAACGGATAACTTTCGCTGAAACTTGCCCACAATTTACTCGTGGTACTCAAATACGATTAAAAGCTCTAAACGAGTGATCGATTGCGTTCAAAAATATCGAGTGCTCAAAACCTACAAAGAAACCCTGGGTGTGGAAAGGAAGCAGCGGATCTACGAAAAAAAAATGCAACCGGGATCGTCAACTGCGCAAGATGTTTAGGTGCGTTGAAGCCTACCCCGGTCTTTCGATCCGAGATCTGACCAGAAGGTACAACGGCAACTTTCAAACGGTGCGGAAAATCCTTGCTAGAGAAGGATACAGGATACAGAAGGATACAGTCGTACAAAGTCAGTAAACATCCGAACCGACACATGACAAAGAATTCCGTGGCCAAAAAGCATGCAAGGCTCTTGTGCAATCTTGTTTTGACGAAACACAAGGTTACATAGTTACAAAGTTTTACATAACCACTAGACGTGGGGATATGCTCTGAAGATTCAAGTTTGTATTTGCCGACAAGTTGTGACCTGAACACGGAACCATTCTTTACATCCTCGACGGTGAAATCCCAAATTTACATCGAAAATGCCTGAAAAAACATGTATTTCCGTTCATCGGCAAGCATAAGGGCAAAGCATCTTTTGGCCAGCTGCCACGGGGCTACCCCATATGGCATAAAGTCGTTTGGCATAAGGTCGTTTGGCATAAAGTTGTTTGGCATAATGTCATTTGGCATAAGATGTTGAATAAACAATGGTCATTTGGCATAAAGGCCGTTTAGCATAATGACCATTTGGCATAAATATTGGAAAATGAAAGCTGGTAGTTGGCATAATAATAACTTGGCATAACTAAGACATTCAAAATTCAGTAGACATACAGTTGGAATAATGGCTATTTACCATTGATTACTGTTTGAAAAATATTGTTTCGAATGAAAATGTGCATGTTAATGTTTTAGCAGAAATATTTGGCTTAATGCCAGTTTGGCTCAAATACTGGAAACTCAAACAGACGTACAAGCTCAACAAGCTGATAATTGATACGTAATATCAACAGTTACACTGGACAAATAACGAATAACTCCGGTGTGGACGGTTTACACCAACTGTTATTGTTTTGTTTTCATGTTCGGTGGTTATGGATAATCATTATATCATAGAATGTAAAATAATTAAAAAAACAAACTTTCAAGAACAACCTAATTAATAAACAAGAAAGATTACAATACTTCCCATATTCGCCTATTTATGACAATTGCGTTTCTATCGGTATGGAATAAATTGTGCCAAACATAACTAAACCATACATTTAGTCAATCCAAAAATTCACTGTTCAACATCAGAGAAGAAAAAAATTGATTTTCAAATTTCAATTTTAATCCTGAAACCTACGAATGTCATATTTTGATGAACAGCCTATTTAGAAAGAAGGGAATATTACTATAGAGAAAAACCTTGATTAATCAACCTAGCGATGATAATGTCTTATGTTCTGGATATTGTTTTCTTAGTCTACACCCTCGTTTCATTTTACTCAGTGACTGAGTAAAATTGAATTCTTATCTCTTTTTCTCACACGGAAATGTTACTCAACTTTCGTAAAATGTGAATAAATTCAAAACTTGAGTAGCTCCACTTTTTACGAAAATTGAATTTCGTGAGAACAAAAGAGATAGTATTACATATGAAAGAAAGTGTGTTTTGAGCGTGTAGGTTTATTTGTAGTATTATAGTACGTTCACACTACAGCTTATATTACGTGATATTAGATAAACTCTAGATTTGAAAACCATATCCAGGAATACTCAACTTTCCAGTCGACAATCATTTAAGTAATGTCATTTAAGTAATGTTTGTGGAGACCTTAAGTCGGTTGAAAGCTATTTTGGTGGGTCCCGATACTTTGATTATAACCAATAGGTGCGGATTAGTATATTATTAATACTTCTCGTCAAGCTTATAGTACGTTCACACTACAACCTACATTACGTGATATAGAGTATCTTGACATCAAATGCCATGTACATTATTTCCAGTGAAAACTAGATGTATAGTTGCTGATATCAAGATACTCTATATCACGTAATATAAGCTGTAGTGTGAACGTACTATTACTTAAAACATTGTTGGGCCGCGTGCCGTAAAAGTTTAAGAACCTCTGCGATACAGTATCACAAAACCTGAAGCGCTAGTACTAAGAAACACTCAGTATACTGCAATTCAGTTTAAATGATCTCATTGATCTGATTGAAATAAGGAATGAACTAAATGTTGCTAAAGTATTTTGATTTCATTAGTACTCAATACTGAGCAGTGTGGACTAACAATATTTTTGATGAAAATAACATTTAGTAATCTAGTGCTAAACAAGTGAAGTTTCGTTGTTGTATTTTTACGCGAGGTGACTATTGACAATCAGAATCCAGATTTTTGTTGCATACGTTGATGAGATTTGATGTTTTTTTATTATTATATAATCACGAAAAACAACATTGTTTAGCCAATATTTCAACGTAAGTTGAGAAATAAATTCACAAGTAAGTGTTATGGGTTTCTTTACTTATGTAGTGCTGTGTTAAAGAGTTTAATGTTTATGTTTATACGAAATGAACTTTTTGCTAAATGGCTTTATGTCAAATAACCTCATCATACAGGCCTCACGCTCCTATCGGTTATTATGCCAATTACATTATGCCAAATGGTTATTATGCCGAATAACCACTTGGATTCTATGTTATTTCAAATGTGTTATGCCAAATGGTCATTATGCCAAACGGCATTATGCCAAATGACCACCTAGCTCAAGTTATGGTTATGCCAAATGGCATTATGCCAAACGACTTTATGCTAAACGACCTTATGCCAAACGACTTTATGCCATATGGGCTGCCCCCCTATCCCACCAACATTATGGTTGTAGATGACAATATTCGAATTCCGCAGTTGAAGGGTAGTAGCACTGGGAAAGGAAATACCATCAGGACGGGAAGTTTTCCTGGAGTCTGAAACTATGGTAAAAATGCACGTGATCACAACTTGTTCACGTGCAAAATAGTGATGAGTCATGTGTGACAGATTAACGATTTCGTGGGTGGGTGGAGTCGGTGGGTGGGTAAGAGAATACTGACATAGAGCTTGGAACCTGAAATAAGTCACACTTGGCATAGTATTTTTCTCCCGTCCTATACTTTAATCCTTATGCCGATAGTAATGGTAGGGGTAAGGGAATGATAATGTTGTGTATTTGCGACACTACACTGAGTTATGGAAGTCCACAGCTGGTAAATACGAATTATTTTTGATCTTTTCTATCTGTATTGAATATCACGGACGAGACTGTAAATTTACCCTGTGTTATCCGAATAATTAGAGATACACGAATATTACGTGAGGGAAACCAAAATCTCTAGCTTTTTTTCTAAGTCTAAGTTATCTGTGAACATTTCATTCATTGAACAAACCTAAGAAGCAATGAATGATGTATTAATACTTATCATTGAATGACTGACGTTATCTCCACTAGAAATGATAAAAAACACTCACCTGTAACTGGGTCAGCTGGCATGTTGTCTGTGTTGAAACCCCGCTGTTCGAAAATGGGATGTACGATAGAACATGTCCGTTTTATTCCTGAACTTGTTCCACTAATTTCGGTCTGGAGAATATTTTCACTGCTGTTGCCACCGGTGGTACCTCCGGTTGGCGGGGGCACACTGCTCGCCAATACCATTGATTGCCATTGGCCACAAAGAATCAACAAGTGCAGACATAGGGCGAGAACTTTATTTCTGATTACAAGTGCCATCTTCAATTGATTCCAATTTGCACCAATTTTTAGTTAATAGCGAACAAGTTGTCGACAAATTCAATTTTGTCCCACGCTATCGTTTATAATTCACCACCGTTTCCTGGATTTAGTTGCATTAAAAGCCGGTCATATTTTTGCGATCCAAGCACAAAACACTTTATTTAATTTCTCCAGTATGTCGATACTTCCTCCTGCATAAACGTTCTTCAAGACGACAGGAACACATTCAGCGAAGCACGAAGTTCAGCATGGGTTCGATTTTGAATTTTAACTTTTTCCTCTCTCACTGCATCAAGAATTTGCAAAATAGTCTGCCGTTTATTATTTCCGTCCCAATCGATATTCGTGTGCAAATACACAATACGCTGATTGTATATTTTTATACCATACAGAAACGCTTCACACCGTCGGTTAGTAGCCCGGATGTTTACGAATCCTTTGGGAAAAGCTTCCACATTTTATCGCATACTTTTTGCCTATTTTTTATGTATTTCCATGGCAAACTTGGCGATTGTCTTCCTCGGTGAGCAGCAGAAGGTGTTGTGCTAAGTAGCGAAATTTTTGTCCGAATCCGATACTTGTGACGGAAAGGTGAACACACTTATACACCGGTATATTCGGCACACCACGCACACAAGCCAGACAGGTGTTTCACGTTCAACAAAAAAAAATGCAATTATTGTTTTTTGAAGAATCTTGTGTTTTGTTCTGCTGTATTCCAAAACATTTCTTGAATTGTGTTTTACTATTAAATTTTCACCAAGCCATTAATTTTTCGACACACGCTTCGCAACTTTTTTAAATGAAGAGTGACGGACGGCAACACAACACTAACACACACTTATCGAAAATCAACACCAATTTTTGCTCAATGAACAATAGCGCACTACTTGCAGCAACCAAAGTTTTGCATCATCGCTCAAAATACTTTTTTCATTTATCGTGGAAAGAAGACAATGTTTCAGCAAACATTAAGCTATACCAGAATCAAACAAATTCACGCTCTTATGAACATACAAAATTATAAAATTAAACGAAAGTAGGAAATGTGTGCTCAAAATGCCAAAACACAACACACCGAACGAACACCCAGCACACCACTCTAAACTGAAGCTGAAGTCGTACTGATAGAGCGAAGAACTCGCAAAACCCGAAGACTGAATCCCTGTACCATTCGTATGATTTACCTATGCTATGTACATGCATTATGCTGCTTGGATGTGAAGGATGGAATGGAATGGAATGCCGTTATTGAGAAGAAGAAAACCATAAAAACGAAAAAGAATCATGAATGAATATGTCGACAAGCACCATGAGTATGAAAGAGATGGCATTTGACGGATCTGTCATTGCTGCCTACTGGAAAAACTATGGCACGATAGTGACACAATCATGCATGGGAACGTTCAAATATTACGTCCCGAGTTGTGAGCAAGGGGGGGAGGCAAAGATACGAATTCCTGACAGTGCACTGAACCAATCAGGAACGTACATTTCACCTGAAAAAGCAGGTAGCTTCTCAAACATAGTAATCCAATAGAAATCACCTTCTTCACATGAAATTCAATGGAATGGTAGTAAATTTCATTGGACACACTGGTCGAAGTCAGGTATCAAATTGGTGACTGTTAAGTGAGATTCACGTAAATTTTACGTGTGCTTTTGGTGTGAAAATATTGGATTTCGAGATGGCGACAGAAACAATCGCGAGTTTGACATTGGCGGCCGATTAGGGATTTCCGGACGATATTTTCGCAGTTTTTCAACGTAAGTATAAATTATCAATAGTTGAATATTCCATTATTTAGTATTTTATGAATTGCAGAGTGCGGGATTGGAATATTCGAGCTTCTCGCGAGAACTTACGATGACCTGAAGGATTCCTTACAGCAAGCGGACGTGAATTGAAAATACGAAGTACTTTTTGACCTAATCAGATCCTGGAGAAATAGAAATGTAAGTAAATATCAGAATGATGCGTTATAAATGAATAAATGGCCCAACGAAAAACAACAAAAACAAGCAGTCTGCTGAAATCCTTTCCAGATATTAGCCTGTTGATGCGGCCTTACCAATTGCTCCAAGTGTTGAAAGCATCACCGCGAATGGCACAGATTTTGGTGAAAATAATTCAGATGAAAAAGGAAGTGTCACTTATTGTGCTCCACCAACGACAGAGAATCGTTTAAACATATTAAATATTAATGTACTCTGTACACCTCCAGTTACCCTGCACCGTATTAATAGTCTATATATGTTAAGAATAAAGAATAGATTCGATTCAGCATATAGTACATAAGAGTTATACCGATGTATATTTGAATGATTAAATAAATTATATTAAACAAAATAATAAAAAGCAATGTGGTTCAAAAAGCCCCGCCCTCTCCTAACGAATTAAATTGTATTCAACCAAAAAGAGAAAATAATGAATAATACAATCTGCGTGCACACAAAGAATAATGATTGATAGAATTAAAAGAAACATTGCTACAATTGAAAAGTTACGTTGGTTCTTTTTCGTAGAAAGCGGTTTGCTTTTACAACAAAAACGTTCAAACGGTCAAATTAAAATGTTCCTGCTTGGTACATTTAAAAGTTGAAACTTTCAAAACGAATTGTAGAACTGTCAAATCGAAATCGTCGCATCGTTGAAAATGAAAGCAAATAAGTTTTATATCAAAATAAACTTTCAACAAGAAAGTGTCGTATAATAAGAACAAAAATATGGCATTTGGATTGAAATAAAAAATAGTTTTAACATTAAAAGGTTTATTTTTCGATAAATTGTAGAATTTGCAATCCGAAAGCGTGGCTTGAAAGCCAATTTTGTTTTAATCAAAAATTAATTTTCAAGATTATTTTGTCGGGCAATTAAAATTACAGTATGATGTTTAGATTGAGTTAACAGGTAGTCTGTCTGACTGATTCTTTATAGCACATAATTGCTACGGATTTTTATATGTAAGTCGTACAATGTCATCCACATTCGTTCACTCCAATGGCATTTCGCATTCGTCCATCCTTACGCAGTTCTAACAACATCTCGGCTAAAGCTGCTCCGAATGAACTCCCAAATGTGATCGATCAGCAATTGTAGCATATCTTTCGGAAGCCATTACCATTCATCGCCTGTAAATAATATAATCAAAAGAATTACCCACTTTCCGAAGCTTTTAAAATCGAAAACACAACCGACGTACTTTTTCTACAGGAAACGAACACGAACAAAGCATTTTCCTCGCAATTTTTACCCAACGCGGACGGGAGCAACGAAGAACACAGTAGTTTCGAACGCGGACAACAACATTGAAAAATTTAAAATGACAACGACGATGACGACTGCCTTTGTGTTGGTGGATTTGACAGTTCTACAATTTTCAT
Organism: Aedes japonicus; assembly: GCA_034211315.2. NCBI lineage: Eukaryota > Metazoa > Arthropoda > Insecta > Diptera > Culicidae > Aedes > Aedes japonicus. The sequence continues at coordinate 24,991 of JASCZW010003205.1, read as the reverse complement.
TGTAAAAGAAAACACTTTTAAATTTACACACTGAATCAAAACATAACACTTTCAAATCAAACGGAGAACTTTCGTTATAGATAATTTTACTTTCAATTTAATGAAAAATAAACACTTTTCAGAAGTAAAGTGCAACATTTTTAATAAAACAAGATTTATTTTTTGTGTGTATATAGTGTTATATGGTTGAATATATCATCTACACGCCCGTTTCATTTTACTCAATTTTTGAGTACAATTGTAAACTTTTTTTTCTCTCACGGAAATGTTACTCAATTTTCGTAAAAAGTGGATCTACTCAAAAATTGAGTTGATCCACTTTATACAATTATACAATTGTTCTCAAAAATTGAGTAAAATGAAACGGGAGTGTACGTTAGATAGATTTGACTCCACTATTTACAGTGATCCCTAATAAACATGTACCATTTAGGAACTATATTATAGATGGTGTGACCATAACACTTACAGTTGGGATTGTTGTGATCTGAAGATGGAACTGGCAACACTGTACTTGAAGTGGAGAAGATAATAAAGTGAACTTGTCAAGGTACGCGCGTGTTTATCGTATGCTCCGATAATTCCCAACATTTTTGGCGACGTTTGCTGGGATTTTTTCGATTAAATTCGTGATTGTGATTAAATTCGTTGAGCAAGAATCGCGAGTTTGTTGTGATAGCCGGGTTTTGTACCGAAATCAGACAATTTCAACGAAACGCGTTCAATGGTAGTGCGAGATACGCGAAAGTGAGGTTAGGCGGAGTGCTGTGATCAGCCGGGGCTGAATAAGAGCCCCACGTGAAGAGAAAAAAAAAATGGTGGTGGATTGCCAACCGAAAAAAGAAGAAGAAAAATAAAAGTGTTGTCGCCCTAGTTGCGCAAAAAGTGTAAATACAATGGAAAAACCAACGCTGCAGCCTTTCGACACAAAGGATGTTTCGTCGATTGGAACTCGATGGCGAAAGTGGAAACGCCAGCTGGAGCTGTATCTTGAAGTAAATTGCATTGCTCTTCCAACGCGAAAACGTGCATACTTGCTTCATTACGCCGGACCAGAGGTGCAAGATATATTTTATGAACTCGAAGGACATGATGCTAACCCCCCGATCGGATCAGATGTGTACAAGGAGGCGATAAAACTTTTTGAATGCGCATTTCGCTCCTCTTGCAAGTATTCCGTATGACAGGTTTGTGTTTCGTAACATAAAACAGGAGGCAGATGAAACGGTCGAAAAGTTTGTTAGTCGTTTACGAGATCAAGGCCGCTTGTGCGAATACTGACCAGCGTTGGATATGAGAATTACGGAACAGATTTTCGACAACTGTCTCTCGGATGAGCTACGGGAGATGATCCTGAAGAAGAAATTGATGACCGTCGCAGGAATTGTTCAAGAGGCCCAAATTTTGGAAACGGTGAAGCGGAACAAGGAACAGATGCAGAAAAGCGTAGTACCGACCGAGGAAGCAAGCATCAGTCAAGTAAGGAGCAGCAGGCAGAAGGATGTTTGTTTTCGTTGTGGAGCCCGAGGACACTACGCGAACGACAAGCAATGTCCAGCAAGGAAAAAAGTTTGTGATCGGTGCCAATTGGTGGGACATTTCAAGAAGATGTGCAAGACAAAGGTAGAACATCGGCAGTCATCGAGGAAAAAGGACATGAAAGTGCGACAACTGGAGGAAGCAGTGAAATGTTCATCGAGCAGCAGCGAATATGAATCCGATGGTGACGACGACGAACCGGACGTTCAGCAAATCTGCACGGCTGGTGACAAGCATGATAAAGTAACTTTGTACACGGGAGGAGTTAAGTTGGATTGGATAATTGACTCAGGTGCACAGGTCAATGTGGTAAGTCGTAAGACCTGGCAGATGCTGAAAGACAAGGGATGTAGAGTGAGCTACGACAAGCGATCACGGAAATGCCTTACCGTTTATGGAAATGGGAAGTTAGGAGTTCAACGTGTCATCAAAACTGATATTTCTACGCGATCGAAAATGGTTCATCACAATATCTATGTCACGGATCGAGATGAAGGCGAAAACCTTTTGAGCAAGGACACCTCAGTCGAGCTGGGTATTCTTAAAATTTGTGGTGAAGTGTTTGCTGTGCCTGAAAAACCGGACCCGCCGATCGGAAAAATCAAGAATTTGCAAGTGGAGCTGAAATTCGACCCGAAGGTGACACCTGTGCAGGCAACCTTGCAGGAGGCTTCAATACCATTGCAGGATCTAGTGGAAGAGAAGGTTCAGGACCTTTTGCGACAAGACATCATAGAGCCGGCACCACTGAAAATCACATGGGCTTCTACGTTGGTGGTCACTCCGAAGGAAGGTGGAAAAAGTGTCCGACTTTGCGTCGATATGCGTCGTGCTAACCGTGCAATAATCCCCGAACGACATCCACTCCCGACGTTTGAGGAAATTATGCTATACCCGGACGGATGCAACTATTTCAGCAAGATCGATTTAGTGAAGGCTTTTCACCAGATTGAGCTATCTCCGGCATCGAGAGATATCACCACTTTTGTCACCCCAACTGTGTACTACCGGTATAAGCGCTTAATGTTCGGCATGAGTTGCGCAGCCGAAATTTTCCAGCGCGAGATCGAGCGCATTCTCAAAGGACTCAAAGGGATCAAGGTTTTCATTGATGACATCCTCGTATTCGGCGCCACGCAAGAAGAGCACAACTTAAGAGTAAAAGCCGTACTGAAGCGATTGAAGGATCACGGACTAACTATCAACGAGGACAAGTGCCAGATAGGAGTTCAAGAAGTTAATTTCCTGGGACATACCTTATCCGCAAAAGGTATTCTCCCAGTTAACGATAAGGTAAGCGCTATTCAATCATTTCGACGACCGCAAAATTCAACTGAAATGCGCAGCTTCCTGGGCTTGGTAAATTACGTAGGAAGGTTTATCCCAAACCTCTCTACGATTTCCGCCCCTTTACGGGAAATGACGCTGAAGGGCAACAAATTCCATTGGATCAAAGATGCCAAGATAGCGTTTGAGAAAATCAAAATGTCCTTGTCGAACCCAAAACACCTTGGTTACTACAATCCAAAATACCCTACAACATTGGTAACGGATGCAAGTGATCACGGTCTGGGAGCGGTACTATTGCAATCCGACAAAGGTAAACCACGAGTGATTGCATACGCCAGCAAAAGCCTTTCCAAAACGGAGAAAAAGTATCCAACATTGGATAAGGAAGCTCTAGCAATCGTTTGGGCAGCTGAGCGATACCAGATGTATCTGAAGGGACTAGGAGTTTACTGTTCTAACGGATCATAAGCCGCTGGTGGCAATATTCAACGAAAAATCCATGCCTAACCAGAGACAAGAAAGATGGGTTCTGAGAATGCAGGCTTTTCGGTATACAATTGTCCACGTGCCAGGAAAAGTGTGAACATCGCGGACACCTTTTCAAGACTTCCGGAAATCTCTAAGGACGAGACCTTTGATAAGCAAGCAGAGCCGATATTGTGTTCCATTGCGAGGTGTGCAAACCTGGTGCAGTTACGATGGGCGAAGTAATACAGTGCTCGAAAGATGACGACGAAATTCAAAAAGTTAAAGAGGCGTTGCACAGTGATCATTGGGAAGGAGCTATTACAAAGGTATGCTGCGTTCAAATCAGAACTTTGCTTTGCTGAAGAGGTTCTCACTCAGAAAAAGCCGGATGGTCGTTCCAGTTAAACTACGTCAAAGTGTCCTCACCCTCGCGCATACTGGCCATCCAGGAAGGGAAAAATGAAGCGTAGACTACGGGTTGCGGTATGGTGGCCTGGAGTAGACGGTGATGTCGAAAAATATTGTCGAGAATGCGTGGAATGTCAGATGGTTGCACCGTATGACAAACCAGAACCATTGAGAATTCGAGATCTTCCTTCGGCTCCGTGGGTACATTTGGCGGGAGACTTCCTGGGCCCTCTCCTGATGGCAGCTATCTATTCGTTCTGGTCGATTTATATAGCCGATATGTTCTTGCCGACCCGATGAAAAGCACGACTTCGAAGGACATCATTCGTGTATTGAAGCAGCACTTCACAAGAATGGGATTACCATACATGCTGACCTTCGATAACGCGAAAAATTTCTCAACTCTGGAGTTCAAAGACTTTTGCGTTGACCTCGGCATCAAACTTGTACATACAACACCTTATTGGCCTAGTGCGAACGGGGAAATTGAACGGCAGAACCGGTCTTTCCTGAAGGTGTTGAAGATCAGTCAACTTAACGGAACTAACTGGAAAGACGCACTACAGGACTACCTTTACATGTATGCGATCACACCACATTCCGTAACAGCAGTGGCACCAGCGCAACTTATGTTTGGTAGGAGATTTCGGGATCTAATTCCACATCTTCAAGACGAGAAATTGGACGACGGCGAAATGCGAGATCAAGACCGGCTTGTGAAGTTTCAAGCGAAGGAAAATTGGGATAAAAGGATGAAGGCCAAAGAATCAAGCATCGTCGTTGGAGATGAGGGGTTGATGAAAAACATGGTTCCCAATAACAAGCTGGCTCCAAAGTTTTTGGGAACTCCAGTGAAAGTTATTGATCGGTTCGGAAATACCCTCACCTTGGAAACAGCGGATGGCCGCGTGTACAAGAGAAACACTTCACACGTTAAGCCATTTGTTCGACCAATGGATTCGGAAATAAGTTTACCAAAGGATCAACTTGAACCAGCGCAGGAGGCCGAACACGAGGGTCCAGAATTCCAACCAGGGCCTGGACCAAGACCAAAGAGAGACAGGAGAATTCCAAAACGTTTTGATGACTACTCACTAAACATTTGATTTGTTATACATTTCTATCCATGTTTCTATCAGTAATTCTTTCGTTCTTTCAATATAAAAAGGGAGATATGTTGTGATCTGAAGATGGAACTGGCAACACTGTACTTGAAGTGGAGAAGATAATAAAGTGAACTTGTCAAGGTACGCGCGTGTTTATCGTATGCTCCGATAATTCCCAGCAGGGATGATACCCCGGATTGGTGGTTAGGCACTTCTTATGGTTGTTGTTTATGAAGGATGGACTCAAATATGATATATTTGAGTATAAAATATAGAGTTGTTCTGACTCAGGGTAAGTCACTCGACCACCTTGTGTTACCACCTAAAAACACAATCCGCCACACTTCAAACACACTCGCCACCACATGAAAGATAAATTCATATCTGGCACCACTTACACGAATCGATTGTTTGTTTTTGTTTCCCTCTCGCTTACACAAATGTAATTCAGACGATGCATATGTGAGCATGTATTAAACGTCTGAACCGTGCATGGTTGCCAATAAGCATAAATTTTCGATTGTGGTTTGTGAAAACACAAAAACACCTTCTGCCACCCCAGAAACACATTCGAACACGATCAACACAAACACAACGTGGCAGAGTTACTCACCCCCTGTTCTGACTTCACTTATCCTTGTATTTATTATATATTTGTCTGCGTGACATACCTGCGTGTTACATACCTGCGATAAGAACTACAGCGAAAATACACATTTCCCGAGCAGAAATGAATATCTTGATCACTGGGCTAGTTATTTAAGAGCAATGCGATAAGAGCTAAAATACCTGAGGATAATATTGCAATTATTGGGTATTTTGCTTAGGTATTTTACCTCTTAAGCCTAGTATCGACCTAAAAAGTAAAGAGGTTACGGAGTTCCGTTCAATATTACCAAGCGGAATTTTGACAGTTGATCTGCATGGAACAAAATGTCACCTTCACTTACGGAATAATCGAGCGGAATATTTTTCCGAAAGTAAAAGTGACAGCTCCCATTAGTTTGCGCGGAAACCTTACAAATTCCAATTTTATTTTTTGTTCTTTTCAGGTGCATACTGCTGGATTTCATTCCGATTCTTTACTTTTCTGTTTTAGTAAACGGAATATAACATGGGTTTGGTATAGCACACGAGACCAACCTTTATGCTGCGCTCATCAATACCAACTTCAATTACTACGATCAAAAATAGGTATTCCTGTGTAATTTTCTCCTGCTCGGGTTGGGTATTGTTGAGCGTCAGAGCAAGCCTCGGAGCTGGATTGCGGAAAACAGAAATAACCTTAAAAAATAGTTTGTTTCAAACTAAATTTTAAGTTATATTTGCTCCAAACAAAATATCAGTTTGATTAAGTTTAGTTTTAGTTTAGTTGAATAAATCTAAAATTTTAATTTGTTTCGCTGAGTCGATGCGTTGACGGGGAATGATCCACACACATTTATTGGAAAAATCCATGTAAAATTCCCGCATAATACTGATGCTTTAACAAACAGAAAAACTCTGAGAAACACAAGTGATATTTGGTGACAAATGAAAAATATGTATGGTCACCTAGATGGTCACACTTAGTCGTTATGTGTACATGAAGTATGTGTGGTTACAAATAGCTAGCATCTGTTGCTCGCACTGAAAAACTCATGTCTTGGACACATAAATATTATCATTGGTTTTTTATAAGTGTCTGTTGGTAATAATACAGACAGAGATCAAAGCACGAACAACATTTATCGATAACTTTGTGTAAATTTTCCAATCGCTTAGCAAGCACTAGCGTTAGCAATCGCTTGTTTATTAACGCTGCTAGTCGAGGTGCCGACTGATATGGCGATGTTGTGGCATCTGCTAGCATGCCAAAATTTTATGCCAACGTTCATCACATGCCACCCGATATTGACAAGATGTTTCGACGTGCAAATTCCAATTATATTTTTCGTTCTTTTCAGGTGAATACTGCTGCAAACATTTATTTTCCATTTTTTACTTCTCCGTTTCAGTCAACGGAATTCAACATGGGTTTGGGATAGAAGAAGAAATTTCTTTCGAACACGATACTGACCTTAAGTATTTTTAATTACCTCTAGGTACAGCTTGTAGTACACTAGTAGCACAATGATCAAATATTTATCGTATCGGCACAAAGACATTTAGAATTAACCATTGATGTCTGATAGTTGGCCATCTGCTCATGACAAATATTTTATCATTGTACAAATAATGTACAACAAATTTAAGTACCATTTTAGCCCATACATACATTACACACCATTCACATATGGAATTACGCAAAGTTGTGGCTGTTGGTTTATGCTTTTGTGGGAAGTTAAATCAGGGGGTTAGTCACTCTACCACGTTGTGTTTGTGTTTCGGGGAGTTGGAAGGTGTTTCTGTATATCATATGCTACAATCGGAAATCAATGCTGTTTGGCAACAATTGACATTTTTTTGCCGATTTCCACACACACTTATATATGTATCACCTGAATCACATCAGGTCAAGCAAGAGGAAAATAAAACAGTGGAAAAACAAACAATCGATTTGTGCAAGTGATGCACCGGAAATGAGTTTGTCTGGCAAGGTGTTTCAAGTGTGTCAGATGACAGTCTTTTTTTATCATGCCTGTTTTACTCTTTAAGGCTAGTATGCAGCTCAAAAGTAATGTGCATTAGGATAGGAAGAGAAATGGTAAAGTAATGCTTTTACTGTCGGAATTACTTACCTTGTATGCGGCTGAAAAGGAAGGAAAACTTCGTAACGTTAGTAATGCCTGCTCATGTAATCTAAATGGGGCCAGGGTTGCGGCTTATCATTTTTGACTCAGGCATATTCATTTGCCAATATCTTCTTTCATAGGGTCGATTTGATAATATGATGTATGATCAACTTATGGTGCTTGAGTAGACCTACAACTTGGTCTAACAATACATAGCTCTATCTCTTATATCTGAGGAATCAGAGCGTATATTTGCAGTGATCTTCGCGATGATATTCGCGGTGAAGATCACGCGATTATCATTGTGAAGATCACTGTGAATATACGCTCTCATGTCGAAGATATAGGAGTAGAGAGCAATGTACTGTTAGACAAAGTTGTAGGACCCTATGAAAGGAGATATTGGCAAATGAATATGCCTGAGTCAAAAATGATAAGCCGCAACCCTGAATGGGGCTGTCACTTTTCCATGCGGAATAATATTCCGTTCGATTATTTCGCAAGGAAAACTGACATTCCACCCATACTTGAGCAGTTGTCAAAATTACTTCGGTAGAAATGGCGAAAATTACTTCAAGTCTTTACTTTGTCAGCTGTATACTAGGCTTTAAAGTAAAATGGGAAGAAGTCGACCATACAGTCATTTAGAACAGTGTGCCAGCCACGATGTTTAGCACACAAGACGAATTTGTTGCATAACTGCGGAACTTTAACTTTCAATCCATACCACATGTGTGGTACAACTGAGGTACACTTTCAACAGTTGAGCTTAAAGAAATAAGAAACCAGCAACCTTGCCAATATGCGTTGTCGGTTGCCACATACAGCAAAAAAATGAACTTTCAACTCATTAACACCTTTGGCACATTTCGGAAATACCAGATCATTGCAACGCTGGTAGAAACACTAAAATAAATAGCAAAAGTGAGCGATCCACCTCTTGAAGGGAGTGCTTTCTGCATATGAATTATAGGTTAGGTTAATAAATCATTTCAAGTTTTTGAAACCAAAAATCACAAACAAACCTAAACAAACAAGGATCAAATTGCTAACCAATGAAGGCTTCAGTGGAGCAAACGATTTTGACAATTTCACGCCTAAAGGTAACTGGGCCACAATATGATAACACTGGTTTGAGTACTTGTAGCTCTACATAAGCAACCACGAGGCTGTAATATGGCATATGCATTCAGTTTAGTGCATCATTGAAGTTGGATTAAATCTGAAAAGGGACCCACTAAGATCGAACTAATGCTATATCTTTTGTAATGCCATAAGACATTATTAAGTGGCATTATTGCATTGGTAATGCATCACTACATTTTTCAAGCTAATCTAAGGCCAGGCGGAAGTGTGACATCACATAACATGTCAAAATATCGAGTTAAAGTCTTGTGGCGTGAGGCGAACGTTGACAAGATATTTTGGCATGCTAGCAGATGGCACACCTCCGCCACATCAGTACGCGCCTGGCCTAGCGCTTCATTACTAAACAACTGTTGAATTGATGCGTTCCCGCATTACCGATTTTGATTTTGGGTTGAATAAGTGCAATAATATAATGCTTGTGGTGACTTGGTTAATATTTTAACCATTGAAGTAAATTAGCCTTGAAACACTCACCAATGCAAATATTCAAACCCTGTTCTGAATCGAGTCGTATACAACCCGGAAAAAATGCGGATCTAAAATTTATATTCTAACACCGTGTAAACAAGCTCCTTAAACTGTCAGAAAATCAAGATTAATACAAACGGTGCAATGATCAATAATGGTAAACTTGACTATCAAACTTTTCCCTGTGTACACGCAAAAAAAGGCCGCAGTAGAAACTACCATTTCGAGGGTTAAATTGAGCGCAAACACCAACAATTTTCAGCTGACTATAAATGCGTTTGATTTTACCATGCCTGCGATTAGATCAACAATGGTGTGGTTGATATTAATATGAGGTCTTTCAAATATACCACAAACGTTGAATGTTTTACCATAAACGTAGTAAATTTGACTGAAATTTCATGGTAGTTTTAAAGATAGGCGTAGTCGGGTAAAATGGTAGTTTATACTACAAGATTTTTTTTTTTTCTGTGTAGTAATGGTTGCTTTTCATTGTCGGGCCCCTTATATCTTTCTTTGACGTTTCAGGTCACCATAAAAAAAAATGGCCTTGCCTGTTGTGTGTTGTGTTGTATATGCGCTGTGGCCCGCTCTGATTGGTAGATGATGCATTCGATAAAAAGACGCCATTGCGAACGGTTTACAGAAGTGCGTGTTGGCTCAATATTTTTCGGTTTTCTGGTGAAAAAAATAAGCAAATTCGGAGTTATTTTTTGAAAAGCGGTGATTTTGTGTGTGGACTGGTTGAATCGTTTTAATTCAGCGGTGCGAAGTGTAGAAGAAAAACCAGAGAAAAGCGGATCTGAATTTTCGGAACGAAATGGCGACGGGGGTGGCACTCTGCCCCCAGACAGAGGGAAGCAGAATAATCTCAACGATGGAAACAAAATGGAGGATGACGGTCGTGATTCGTACATGTACGTAGCTAGGGATGCTCCACCATACCGAGTGTACATTGAAATCTTGGACAACACGAAGCGAATCAACAAATTTTCTGTTGGATCAATGCTGCGCAAAATGGACAAATACAGGAACCATATGACTGAACTGAAGTACCTTGGACGGAACAAAATAATTGTTTTCTTCAACTCATGGGTCAAGGCCAACATGCTCGTTGGCGAAGGAACGTTGAGAGAAAAGGTTACAAAGCCTACATCCCGCGACACCTCGTCTGCATCACAGGAGTTATCGGCGGAATCCCAACGGACATCGAAATGGAGGATATCCAACAGGACGTCGAGTGTATGTATTCAGTGGTAAACTTGTACCGGCTGAACCGATGGGACAGAGAGCAAGGAAAAAGGTTGCATCAAAACAGAGTGAGTGTCACGTTCAGATCCAATAAGCTGCCAGAGAGTATGAAAGTTTTCGGAACATCTGTGAAAGTTCAACCGTACGTACGGCGATTCGTTTTTGCGAAAACTGCCACCGTTTTGGACACAGGAAAGAAAGCTGCAAATCCAACAAGCGATGTGAACGATGCTCTCGCATACATACCGAGAGTGCTGATGAATGCCAGTACCAAATGAAGTGCCTTCATTGCCGCAAGACAGATCATCGCAGTACGGATCCTAACTGTCCATCACGCCAGCGTGAAGTGAGCATCAAAACAATGATGTCAAAGAAGAATCTGACGTACGTGGAAGCGAGAGAGCTGGTTGCACCGGTCTCAACGCAGAACATGTATGATGTGCTAGCAGATGTTGCTTCCGCATTGCATATCTTCCAGCTGTCATCATGGCGTAGGTGTTTGGCAACGGTGGATACTCCGCAACATCTGCCAGCACATCATACATGTTCCGCGTTGAGTCCCGGCGCAACCAGCCCCCTGCTTCCACGTACGTCAGATTCTTCTTTGACATCATTGTTTTGATGCTCACTTCACGCTGACGTGATGGACAGTTAGGATCCGTACTGCGATGATCTGTCTTGCGGCAATGAAGGCACTTCATTTGGTACTGGCATTCATCAGCACTCTCGATGTGTATGCGAGAGCATCGTTCACATCGCTTGTTTGATTTGCAGCTTTCTTTCCTGTGTCCAAAACGGTGGCAGTTTCGCAAAACGAATCGCCGTACGGTACGGTTGAACTTTCACAGATGTTCCGAAAACTTTCATACTCTCTGGCAGCTTATTGATCTGAACGTGACACTCACTCTGTTTGATGCAACCTTTTTCCTTGCTCTCTGTCCCATCGGTTCAGCCTGTACAGGTTTACCACTGAATACATACACTGACGTCCCGTTGATATCCTCCATTTCCGATGTCCGCTGGGATTCCGCCGATAACTCCCGTGATGCAGACGAGGTGTCGCGGATGTAGGCTTTGTAACCTTTTTCTTCTCAACGTGGCTTCACCAACGAGCATGTTGGCCTTGACCCATGAGTTGAAGAAAACAATTATTTTGTTCCGTCCAAGGTACTTCAGTTCAGTCATATGGTTCCTGTATTTGTCCATTTTGCGCAGCATTGATCCAACAGAAAATTTGTTGATTCGCTTCGTGTTGTCCAAGATTTCAATGTACACTCGGTATGGTGGAGCATCCCTAGCTACGTACATGTACGAATCACGACCGTCATCCTCCATTTTGTTTCCATCGTTGAGATTATTCTGCTTCCTCTGTCTGGGGGCAGAGTGCCACCTCTCGTCGCCATTTCTGTTCCGAAAATTCAGATCCGCTTTTCTGGTTTCTCTTCTACACTTCGCACCGCTGAATTAAAACGATTCAACCAGTCCACACAAAAATCACCGCTTTTCAAAAAATAACTCCGAATTTGCTTATTTTTTCACCAGAAAACCGAAAGATATTGAGCCAACACGCACTTGTAAACCGTTCGCAATGGCGTCTCTTTATCGAATGCATCATCTACCAATCAGAGCGGGCCACAGCGCATACAACACAACACACAACAGGCAAGGCCATTTTTTTTTATGGTGACCTGAAACGTCAAAGAAAGATATAAGGGGCCCGACAATGAAAAGCAACCATTACTACACAGAAAAAAATCTTGTAGTATAAACTACCATTTTACCCGACTACGCCTATCTTTAAAACTACCATGAAATTTCAGTCAAATTTACTACGTTTATGGTAAAACATTCAACGTTTGTGGTATATTTGAAAGACCTCATATTAATATCAACCACACCATTGTTGATCTAATCGCAGGCATGGTAAAATCAAACGCATTTATAGTCAGCTGAAAATTGTTGGTGTTTGCGCTCAATTTAACCCTCGAAATGGTAGTTTCTACTGCGGCCTTTTTTTGCGTGTACACAGGGAAAAGTTTGATAGTCAAGTTTACCATTATTGATCATTGCACCGTTTGTATTAATCTTGATTTTCTGACAGTTTAAGGAGCTTGTTTACACGGTGTTAGAATATAAATTTTAGATCGCCTTTTTCCGGGTTGTATACGACTCGATTCAGAACAGGGTTTGAATATTTGCATTGGTGAGTGTTTCAAGGCTAATTTACTTCAATGGTTAAAATATTAACCAAGTCACCACAAGCATTATATTATTGCACTTATTCAACCCAAAATCAAAATCGGTAATGCGGGAACGCATCAATTCAACAGTTGTTTAGTAATGAAGCGCTAGGCCAGGCGCGTACTGATGTGGCGGAGGTGTGCCATCTGCTAGCATGCCAAAACATCTTGTCAACGTTCGCCTCACGCCACAAGACTTTAACTCGATATTTTGACATGTTATGTGATGTCACACTTCCGCCTGGCCTTAGATTAGCTGAAAAATGTAGTGATGCATTACCAATGCAATAATGCCACTTAATAATGTCTTATGGCATTACAAAAGATATAGCATTAGTTCGATCTTAGTGGGTCCCTTTTCAGATTTAATCCAACTTCAATGATGCACTAAACTGAATGCATATGCCATATTACAGCCTCGTGGTTACTTGTGTAGAGCACAAGTACTCAAACCAGTGTTATCATATTGTGGCCCAGTTACCTTTAGGCGTGAAATTGTCAAAATCGTTTGCTCCACTGAAGCCTTCATTGGTTAGCAATTTGATCCTTGTTTGTTTAGGTTTGTTTGTGATTTTTGGTTTCAAAAACTTGAAATGATTATTAACCTAACCTATAATTCATATGCAGAAAGCACTCCCTTCAAGAGGTGGATCGCTCACTTTTGCTATTTTATTTTAGTGTTTCTACCAGCGTTGCAATGATCTGGGTATTTCCGAAATGTGCCAAAGGTGTTAATGAGTTGAAAGTTCATTTTTTTGCTGTATGTGGCAACCGACAACGCATATTGGCAAGGTTGCTGGTTTCTTATTTCTTTAAGCTCAACTGTTGAAAGTGTACCTCAGTGTACCACACATGTGGTATGGATTGAAAGTTAAAGTTCCGCAGTTATGCAACAAATTCGTCTTGTGTGCTAAACATCGTGGCTGGCACACTGTTCTAAGTGACTTATGGTCGACTTCTTCCCATTTTACTTTAAAGCCTAGTATACAGCTGACAAGTAAAGACTTGAAGTAATTTTCGCCATTTCTACCGAAGTAATTTTGACAACTGCTCAAGTATGGGTGGAATGTCAGTTTTCCTTGCGAAATAATCGAACGGAATATTATTCCGCATGGAAAAGTGACAGCCCCATTCAGGGTTGCGGCTTATCATTTTTGACTCAGGCATATTCATTTGCCAATATCTCCTTTCATAGGGTCCTACAACTTTGTCTAACAGTACATTGCTCTTACTCCTATATCTTCGACATGAGAGCGTATATTCACAGTGATCTTCACAATGATAATCGCGTGATCTTCACCGCGAATATCATCGCGAAGATCACTGCAAATATACGCTCTGATTCCTCAGATATAAGAGATAGAGCTATGTATTGTTAGACCAAGTTGTAGGTCTACTCAAGCACCATAAGTTGATCATACATCATATTATCAAATCGACCCTATGAAAGAAGATATTGGCAAATGAATATGCCTGAGTCAAAAATGATAAGCCGCAACCCTGGCCCCATTTAGATTACATGAGCAGGCATTACTAACGTTACGAAGTTTTCCTTCCTTTTCAGCCGCATACAAGGTAAGTAATTCCGACAGTAAAAGCATTACTTTACCATTTCTCTTCCTATCCTAATGCACGTAATTGAGTAATTGAGCTGCATACTAGCCTTAAAGAGTAAAACAGGCATGATAAAAAAGACTGTCATCTGACACACTTGAAACACCTTGCCAGACAAACTCATTTCCGGTGCATCACTTGCACAAATCGATTGTTTGTTTTTCCACTGTTTTATTTTCCTCTTGCTTGACCTGATGTGATTCAGGTGATACATATATAAGTGTGTGTGGAAATCGGCAAAAAAATGTCAATTGTTGCCAAACAGCATTGATTTCCGATTGTAGCATATGATATACAGAAACACCTTCCAACTCCCCGAAACACAAACACAACGTGGTAGAGTGACTAACCCCCTGATTTAACTTCCCACAAAAGCATAAACCAACAGCCACAACTTTGCGTAATTCCATATGTGAATGGTGTGTAATGTATGTATGGGCTAAAATGGTACTTAAATTTGTTGTACATTATTTGTACAATGATAAAATATTTGTCATGAGCAGATGGCCAACTATCAGACATCAATGGTTAATTCTAAATGTCTTTGTGCCGATACGATAAATATTTGATCATTGTGCTACTAGTGTACTACAAGCTGTACCTAGAGGTAATTAAAATACTTAAGGTCAGTATCGTGTTCGAAAGAAATTTCTTCTTCTATCCCAAACCCATGTTGAATTCCGTTGACTGAAACGGAGAAGTAAAAAATGGAAAATAAATGTTTGCAGCAGTATTCACCTGAAAAGAACGAAAAATATAATTGGAATTTGCACGTCGAAACATCTTGTCAATATCGGGTGGCATGTGATGAACGTTGGCATAAAATTTTGGCATGCTAGCAGATGCCACAACATCGCCATATCAGTCGGCACCTCGACTAGCAGCGTTAATAAACAAGCGATTGCTAACGCTAGTGCTTGCTAGCGATTGGAAAATTTACACAAAGTTATCGATAAATGTTGTTCGTGCTTTGATCTCTGTCTGTATTATTACCAACAGACACTTATAAAAAACCAATGATAATATTTATGTGTCCAAGACATGAGTTTTTTCAGTGCGAGCAACAGATGCTAGCTATTTGTAACCACACATACTTCATGTACACATAACGACTAAGTGTGACCATCTAGGTGACCATACATATTTTTCATTTGTCACCAAATATCACTTGTGTTTCTCAGAGTTTTCTGTTTGTTAAAGCATCAGTATTATGCGGAATTTTACATGGATTTTTCCAATAAATGTGTGTGGATCATTCCCCGTCAACGCATCGACTCAGCGAAACAAATTAAAATTTTAGATTTATTCAACTAAACTAAAACTAAACTTAATCAAACTGATATTTTGTTTGGAGCAAATATAACTTAAAATTTAGTTTGAAACAAACTATTTTTTAAGGTTATTTCGTTTTCCGCAATCCAGCTCCGAGGCTTGCTCTGACGCTCAACAATACCCAACCCGAGCAGGAGAAAATTACACAGGAATACCTATTTTTGATCGTAGTAATTGAAGTTGGTATTGATGAGCGCAGCATAAAGGTTGGTCTCGTGTGCTATACCAAACCCATGTTATATTCCGTTTACTAAAACAGAAAAGTAAAGAATCGGAATGAAATCCAGCAGTATGCACCTGAAAAGAACAAAAAATAAAATTGGAATTTGTAAGGTTTCCGCGCAAACTAATGGGAGCTGTCACTTTTACTTTCGGAAAAATATTCCGCTCGATTATTCCGTAAGTGAAGGTGACATTTTGTTCCATGCAGATCAACTGTCAAAATTCCGCTTGGTAATATTGAACGGAACTCCGTAACCTCTTTACTTTTTAGGTCGATACTAGGCTTAAGAGGTAAAATACCTAAGCAAAATACCCAATAATTGCAATATTATCCTCAGGTATTTTAGCTCTTATGCATTGCTCTTAAATAACTAGCCCAGTGATCAAGATATTCATTTCTGCTCGGGAAATGTGTATTTTCGCTGTAGTTCTTATCGCAGGTATGTAAATTCACGCAGACAAATATATAATAAATACAAGGATAAGTGAAGTCAGAACAGGGGGTGAGTAACTCTGCCACGTTGTGTTTGTGTTGATCGTGTTCGAATGTGTTTCTGGGGTGGCAGAAGGTGTTTTTGTGTTTTCACAAACCACAATCGAAAATTTATGCTTATTGGCAACCATGCACGGTTCAGACGTTTAATACATGCTCACATATGCATCGTCTGAATTACATTTGTGTAAGCGAGAGGGAAACAAAAACAAACAATCGATTCGTGTAAGTGGTGCCAGATATGAATTTATCTTTCATGTGGTGGCGAGTGTGTTTGAAGTGTGGCGGATTGTGTTTTTAGGGTGGTAACACAAGGTGGTCGAGTGACTTACCCCCTGAGTCAGAACAACTCTATTTTTATACTCAAATATATCATATTTGAGTCCATCCTTCATAAACAACAACCATAAGAAGTGCCTAACCACCAATCCGGGGTATCATCCCTGTTGGGAATTATCGGAGCATACGATAAACACGCGCGTACCTTGACAAGTTCACTTTATTATCTTCTCCACTTCAAGTACAGTGTTGCCAGTTCCATCTTCAGATCACAACATATCTCCCTTTTTATATTGAAAGAACGAAAGAATTACTGATAGAAACATGGATAGAAATGTATAACAAATCAAATGTTTAGTGAGTAGTCATCAAAACGTTTTGGAATTCTCCTGTCTCTCTTTGGTCTTGGTCCAGGCCCTGGTTGGAATTCTGGACCCTCGTGTTCGGCCTCCTGCGCTGGTTCAAGTTGATCCTTTGGTAAACTTATTTCCGAATCCATTGGTCGAACAAATGGCTTAACGTGTGAAGTGTTTCTCTTGTACACGCGGCCATCCGCTGTTTCCAAGGTGAGGGTATTTCCGAACCGATCAATAACTTTCACTGGAGTTCCCAAAAACTTTGGAGCCAGCTTGTTATTGGGAACCATGTTTTTCATCAACCCCTCATCTCCAACGACGATGCTTGATTCTTTGGCCTTCATCCTTTTATCCCAATTTTCCTTCGCTTGAAACTTCACAAGCCGGTCTTGATCTCGCATTTCGCCGTCGTCCAATTTCTCGTCTTGAAGATGTGGAATTAGATCCCGAAATCTCCTACCAAACATAAGTTGCGCTGGTGCCACTGCTGTTACGGAATGTGGTGTGATCGCATACATGTAAAGGTAGTCCTGTAGTGCGTCTTTCCAGTTAGTTCCGTTAAGTTGACTGATCTTCAACACCTTCAGGAAAGACCGGTTCTGCCGTTCAATTTCCCCGTTCGCACTAGGCCAATAAGGTGTTGTATGTACAAGTTTGATGCCGAGGTCAACGCAAAAGTCTTTGAACTCCAGAGTTGAGAAATTTTTCGCGTTATCGAAGGTCAGCATGTATGGTAATCCCATTCTTGTGAAGTGCTGCTTCAATACACGAATGATGTCCTTCGAAGTCGTGCTTTTCATCGGGTCGGCAAGAACATATCGGCTATATAAATCGACCAGAACGAATAGATAGCTGCCATCAGGGAGAGGGCCCAGGAAGTCTCCCGCCAAATGTACCCACGGAGCCGAAGGAAGATCTCGAATTCTCAATGGTTCTGGTTTGTCATACGGTGCAACCATCTGACATTCCACGCATTCTCGACAATATTTTTCGACATCACCGTCTACTCCAGGCCACCATACCGCAACCCGTAGTCTACGCTTCATTTTTTCCCTTCCTGGATGGCCAGTATGCGCGAGGGTGAGGACACTTTGACGTAGTTTAACTGGAACGACCATCCGGCTTTTTCTGAGTAGAACCTGTTCTGATGTTCTGAGTAGAACCTGTTCTAAAGTTCTGATTTGAACGCAGCATACCTTTTAATAGCTCCTTCCCAATGATCACTGTGCAACGCCTCTTTAACTTTTTGAATTTCGTCGTCATCTTTCGAGCACTGTATTACTTCGCCCATCGTAACTGCACCAGGTTTGCACACCTCCGCAATGGAACACAATATCGGCTCTGCTTGCTTATCAAAGGTCTCGTCCTTAGAGATTTCCGGAAGTCTTGAAAAGGTGTCCGCGATGTTCACCTTTCCTGGCACGTGGACAATTGTATACCGAAAAGCCTGCATTCTCAGAACCCATCTTTCTTGTCTCTGGTTAGGCATGGATTTTTCGTTGAATATTGCCACCAGCGGCTTATGATCCGTTAGAACAGTAAACTCTAGTCCCTTCAGATACATCTGGTATCGCTCAGCTGCCCAAACGATTGCTAGAGCTTCCTTATCAAATGTTGGATACTTTTTCTCCGTTTTGGAAAGGCTTTTGCTGGCGTATGCAATCACTCGTGGTTTACCTTTGTCGGATTGCAATAGTACCGCTCCCAGACCGTGATCACTTGCATCCGTTACCAATGTTGTAGGGTATTTTGGATTGTAGTAACCAAGGTGTTTTGGGTTCGACAAGGACATTTTGATTTTCTCAAACGCTATCTTGGCATCTTTGATCCAATGGAATTTGTTGCCCTTCAGCGTCATTTCCCGTAAAGGGGCGGAAATCGTAGAGAGGTTTGGGATAAACCTTCCTACGTAATTTACCAAGCCCAGGAAGCTGCGCATTTCAGTTGAATTTTGCGGTCGTCGAAATGATTGAATAGCGCTTACCTTATCGTTAACTGGGAGAATACCTTTTGCGGATAAGGTATGTCCCAGGAAATTAACTTCTTGAACTCCTATCTGGCACTTGTCCTCGTTGATAGTTAGTCCGTGATCCTTCAATCGCTTCAGTACGGCTTTTACTCTTAAGTTGTGCTCTTCTTGCGTGGCGCCGAATACGAGGATGTCATCAATGAAAACCTTGATCCCTTTGAGTCCTTTGAGAATGCGCTCGATCTCGCGCTGGAAAATTTCGGCTGCGCAACTCATGCCGAACATTAAGCGCTTATACCGGTAGTACACAGTTGGGGTGACAAAAGTGGTGATATCTCTCGATGCCGGAGATAGCTCAATCTGGTGAAAAGCCTTCACTAAATCGATCTTGCTGAAATAGTTGCATCCGTCCAGGTATAGCATAATTTCCTCAAACGTCGGGAGTGGATGTCGTTCGGGGATTATTGCACGGTTAGCACGACGCATATCGACGCAAAGTCGGACACTTTTTCCACCTTCCTTCGGAGTGACCACCAACGTAGAAGCCCATGTGATTTTCAGTGGTGCCGGCTCTATGATGTCTTGTCGCAAAAGGTCCTGAACCTTCTCTTCCACTAGATCCTGCAATGGTATTGGAAGCCTCCTGCAAGGTTGCCTGCACAGGTGTCACCTTCGGGTCGAATTTCAGCTCCACTTGCAAATTCTTGATTTTTCCGATCGGCGGGTCCGGTTTTTCAGGCACAGCAAACACTTCACCACAAATTTTAAGAATACCCAGCTCGACTGAGGTGTCCTTGCTCAAAAGGTTTTCGCCTTCATCTCGATCCGTGACATAGATATTGTGATGAACCATTTTCGATCGCGTAGAAATATCAGTTTTGATGACACGTTGAACTCCTAACTTCCCATTTCCATAAACGGTAAGGCATTTCCGTGATCGCTTGTCGTAGCTCACTCTACATCCCTTGTCTTTCAGCATCTGCCAGGTCTTACGACTTACCACATTGACCTGTGCACCTGAGTCAATTATCCAATCCAACTTAACTCCTCCCGTGTACAAAGTTACTTTATCATGCTTGTCACCAGCCGTGCAGATTTGCTGAACGTCCGGTTCGTCGTCGTCACCATCGGATTCATATTCGCTGCTGCTCGATGAACATTTCACTGCTTCCTCCAGTTGTCGCACTTTCATGTCCTTTTTCCTCGATGACTGCCGATGTTCTACCTTTGTCTTGAACATATTCTTGAAATGTCCCACCAATTGGCACCGATCACAAACTTTTTTCCTTGCTGGACATTGCTTGTCGTTCGCGTAGTGTCCTCGGGCTCCACAACGAAAACAAACATCCTTCTGCCTGCTGCTCCTTACTTGACTGATGCTTGCTTCCTCGGTCGGTACTACGCTTTTCTGCATCTGTTCCTTGTTCCGCTTCACCGTTTCCAAAATTTGGGCCTCTTGAACAATTCCTGCGACGGTCATCAATTTCTTCTTCAGGATCATCTCCCGTAGCTCATCCGAGAGACAGTTGTCGAAAATCTGTTCCGTAATTCTCATATCCAACGCTGGTCAGTATTCGCACAAGCGGCCTTGATCTCGTAAACGACTAACAAACTTTTCGACCGTTTCATCTGCCTCCTGTTTTATGTTACGAAACACAAACCTGTCATACGGAATACTTGCAAGAGGAGCGAAATGCGCATTCAAAAGTTTTATCGCCTCCTTGTACACATCTGATCCGATCGGGGGGTTAGCATCATGTCCTTCGAGTTCATAAAATATATCTTGCACCTCTGGTCCGGCGTAATGAAGCAAGTATGCACGTTTTCGCGTTGGAAGAGCAATGCAATTTACTTCAAGATACAGCTCCAGCTGGCGTTTCCACTTTCGCCATCGAGTTCCAATCGACGAAACATCCTTTGTGTCGAAAGGCTGCAGCGTTGGTTTTTCCATTGTATTTACACTTTTTGCGCAACTAGGGCGACAACACTTTTATTTTTCTTCTTCTTTTTTCGGTTGGCAATCCACCACCATTTTTTTTTCTCTTCACGTGGGGCTCTTATTCAGCCCCGGCTGATCACAGCACTCCGCCTAACCTCACTTTCGCGTATCTCGCACTACCATTGAACGCGTTTCGTTGAAATTGTCTGATTTCGGTACAAAACCCGGCTATCACAACAAACTCGCGATTCTTGCTCAACGAATTTAATCACAATCACGAATTTAATCGAAAAAATCCCAGCAAACGTCGCCAAAAATGTTGGGAATTATCGGAGCATACGATAAACACGCGCGTACCTTGACAAGTTCACTTTATTATCTTCTCCACTTCAAGTACAGTGTTGCCAGTTCCATCTTCAGATCACAACAATCCCAACTGTAAGTGTTATGGTCACACCATCTATAATATAGTTCCTAAATGGTACATGTTTATTAGGATCACTGTAAATAGTGGAGTCAAATCTATCTAACGTACACTCCCGTTTCATTTTACTCAATTTTTGAGAACAATTGTATAATTGTATAAAGTGGATCAACTCAATTTTTGAGTAGATCCACTTTTTACGAAAATTGAGTAACATTTCCGTGAGAGAAAAAAAGTTTACAATTGTACTCAAAAATTGAGTAAATGAAACGGGCGTGTAGATGATATATTCAACCATATAACACTATATACACACAAAAATAAATCTTGTTTTATTAAAAATGTTGCACTTTACTTCTGAAAAGTGTTTATTTTTCATTAAATTGAAAGTAAAATTATCTATAACGAAAGTTCTCCGTTTGATTTGAAAGTGTTATGTTTTGATTCAGTGTGTAAATTTAAAAGTGTTTTCTTTTACAATGAAAATTGTAGAACTGTCAAATCCACCAACACAAAGGCAGTCGTCATCGTCGTTGTCATTTTAAATTTTTCAATGTTGTTGTCCGCGTTCGAAACTACTGTGTTCTTCGTTGCTCCCGTCCGCGTTGGGTAAAAATTGCGAGGAAAATGCTTTGTTTGTGTTCGTTTCCTGTAGAAAAAGTACGTCGGTTGTGTTTTCGATTTTAAAAGCTTCGGAAAGTGGGTAATTCTTTTGATTATATTATTTACAGGCGAAGAATGGTAATGGCTTCCGAAAGATATGCTACAATTGCTGATCGATCACATTTGGGAGTTCATTCGGAGCAGCTTTAGCCGAGATGTTGTTAGAACTGCGTAAGGATGGACGAATGCGAAATGCCATTGGAGTGAACGAATGTGGATGACATTGTACGACTTACATATAAAAATCCGTAGCAATTATGTGCTATAAAGAATCAGTCAGACAGACTACCTGTTAACTCAATCTAAACATCATACTGTAATTTTAATTGCCCGACAAAATAATCTTGAAAATTAATTTTTGATTAAAACAAAATTGGCTTTCATGCCACGCTTTCGGATTGCAAATTCTACAATTTATCGAAAAATAAACCTTTTAATGTTAAAACTATTTTTTATTTCAATCCAAATGCCATATTTTTGTTCTTATTATACGACACTTTCTTGTTGAAAGTTTATTTTGATATAAAACTTATTTGCTTTCATTTTCAACGATGCGACGATTTCGATTTGACAGTTCTACAATTCGTTTTGAAAGTTTCAACTTTTAAATGTACCAAGCAGGAACATTTTAATTTGACCGTTTGAACGTTTTTGTTGTAAAAGCAAACCGCTTTCTACGAAAAAGAACCAACGTAACTTTTCAATTGTAGCAATGTTTCTTTTAATTCTATCAATCATTATTCTTTGTGTGTAGACACTCAAGTAATAGACCGGACAACGTGCCGCAATGTTGTATCCAAAACGAACATTTCCTCACATTTCCCATACGATTTGACAGTTGTTTTGGATACATCAACTGTGCCAGACTCACGTTGTCCGGTCTATTACTTGAGTGTCTATATATAACACGCACACTGCGAACAAAATTCACGTAATATCCACCTGAAAAAGTTCGTAGATATTTTCCATCGTACTTTTCAGGTGAAAATTACGTGTTTTGGTCAATTTCAGCTTTAAGTGACTCAGATGAAAATCAAGTGATTTTCACGTAAATTTTATCGAATGTACCAATGATACTCACGTTGGCTTCACATAAATTTTACTTGATTTTCTAGTTATGTTTATGTGTTCTTATGGTGAACTCTATTTGTTTGCTTTATTAAATATATTTATAAAATTAGGCTTATTCTTCGCCATGACTGTTAATAAGAACCTTATGTGAGGTGGTTCTCTATTTCATTATGACTTCAATAATGAATCTGAATCACTTCACTCATGGTACAGAATAAGCCTCAATGCATTCTAGTAGAATGTTCTTTCTATCATTCTGGAATAACCACTCACGCAGATTGTATTATTCATTATTTTCTCTTTTTGGTTGAATACAATTTAATTCGTTAGGAGAGGGCGGGGCTTTTTGAACCACATTGCTTTTTATTATTTTGTTTAATATAATTTATTTAATCATTCAAATATACATCGGTATAACTCTTATGTACTATATGCTGAATCGAATCTATTCTTTATTCTTAACATATATAGACTATTAATACGGTGCAGGGTAACTGGAGGTGTACAGAGTACATTAATATTTAATATGTTTAAACGATTCTCTGTCGTTGGTGGAGCACAATAAGTGACACTTCCTTTTTCATCTGAATTATTTTCACCAAAATCTGTGCCATTCGCGGTGATGCTTTCAACACTTGGAGCAATTGGTAAGGCCGCATCAACAGGCTAATATCTGGAAAGGATTTCAGCAGACTGCTTGTTTTTGTTGTTTTTCGTTGGGCCATTTATTCATTTATAACGCATCATTCTGATATTTACTTACATTTCTATTTCTCCAGGATCTGATTAGGTCAAAAAGTACTTCGTATTTTCAATTCACGTCCGCTTGCTGTAAGGAATCCTTCAGGTCATCGTAAGTTCTCGCGAGAAGCCTCGAATATTCCAATCCCGCACTCTGCAATTCATAAAATACTAAATAATGGAATATTCAACTATTGATAATTTATACTTACGTTGAAAAACTGCGAAAATATCGTCCCGAAATCCCTAATCGGCCGCCAATGTCAAACTCGCGATTGTTTCTGTCGCCATCTCGAAATCCAATATTTTCACACCAAAAGCACACGTAAAATTTACGTGAATCTCACTTAACAGTCACCAATTTGATACCTGACTTCGACCAGTGTGTCCAATGAAATTTACTACCATTCCATTGAATTTCATGTGAAGAAGGTGATTTCTATTGGATTACTATGTTTGAGAAGCTACCTGCTTTTTCAGGTGAAATGTACGTTCCTGATTGGTTCAGTGCACTGTCAGGAATTCGTATCTTTGCTCTCCCCTTGCTCACAACTCGGGACGTAATATTTGAACGTTCCCATGCATGATTGTGTCACTATCGTGCCATAGTTTTTCCAGTAGGCAGCAATGACAGATCCGTCAAATGCCATCTCTTTCATACTCATGGTGCTTGTCGACATATTCATTCATGATTCTTTTTCGTTTTTATGGTTTTCTTCTTCTCAATAACGGCATTCCATTCCATTCCATCCTTCACATCCAAGCAGCATAATGCATGTACATAGCATAGGTAAATCATACGAATGGTACAGGGATTCAGTCTTCGGGTTTTGCGAGTTCTTCGCTCTATCAGTACGACTTCAGCTTCAGTTTAGAGTGGTGTGCTGGTGTTCGTTCGGTGTGTTGTGTTTGGCATTTTGAGCACACATTTCCTACTTTCGTTTAATTTTATAATTTTGTATGTTCATAAGAGCGTGAATTTGTTTGATTCTGGTATAGCTTAATGTTTGCTGAAACATTGTCTTCTTTCCACGATAAATGAAAAAAGTATTTTGAGCGATGATGCAAAACTTTGTTGCTGCAAGTAGTGCGCTATTGTTCATTGAGCAAAAATTGGTGTTGATTTTCGATAAGTGTGTGTTAGTGTTGTGTTGCCGTCCGTCACTCTTCATTTAAAAAGTTGCTGAAGCGTGTGTCGAAAAATTAATGGCTTGGTGAAAATTTAATAGTAAAACACAATTCAAGAAATGTTTTG